>JAOPJJ010000102.1:9487532-9503496 GCA_027122795.1 Enchelyopus cimbrius | reverse complement strand
TATCTATCTATCTATCTATCTATCTATCTATCTATCTATCTATCTATCTATCTATCTATCTATCTATCTATCTATTATCTATCTATCTATTATCTATCTATCCATCCATCCATCCATCCCTCCCTCTCTCTCTCTCTCTCTCTCTCTCTCTCTCTCTCTCTATCTATCTATCTATCTATCTTATCTATCCAGCTTCTATTCTTCATTCGTCCATCCATCCACACATCTCACAAAAATGGAGCCCGGTGCCGCCTCACCGACCCCTCGGCCTGAACACACCCAATCACACCTCGTTCATTCGAGCCCCACGCGTGCAACCATGGACCCGTGGACGGCGTGGGTGATGAAGTGAAGAGATGTTAATATGGATAGTCCATCTGGCGGCCAATTCAAGTATTGCTTGGGTGGAGTACGTTGAAATGAATTTGATATGCACAATAAATGGGAAGCATCTGTATGGAATCCCATTCCCGCCAGTAACATAAAAAACAACCCCATTGTGAGTCTTAATTGGAGATAAAAAGTCGAAATAATGAGATGAAAAATCTTATGACATGTCATCTCACAATTTCGAATTTTTACCTCATTATTATGACTTTCATCTCATAATTTTGACTTTTATCTCATCATTTCGACTTTTTATCTCATAATGATGTCTTAGAATGGGATTGTTTTTTTTGCCACTGTCTAGTTTTCATATGCATAAGTTCCACTGAGTCATTCTCATTTGAGTCTTCTTTTTGTCAGTCCGATTAACGCAGCAAGCACTCCCAACTCGACTTGAAAAGGCAACATCCCGACCCCGTTTCCAGACGCGAGGCCAACCCCCTACTAAATAAAGAGTTTTGGAGTAGCAGCCACATAACTCCACAGACCACCCGCATCCCCGGGATGTGCACGAGCGCCAGCTCCCGGGTAATTGCAGTGATCAGCTCTCAGCGGAGTGTGTGGAACCAAAGCCCCCGGCCGGACACCGAAGAATAGCTGTCGTAAAATATTCATCCGTCGTTCTCAGCACAGCTTCTACCCCCCACCTCCCCCCGCATGACCCCTACTGCTTTTAATTCCGCTAGCAGTGCTGAAATTAAATTTAACTATGTAATTAGAGGTTGATTAAGCGGACATTTTTGCGGTGTTTTGTTTTTTCAAGGGGATGGAGCGACGTGGATCCGGTGACGTCAGCGAGTTCAGGTTCGCCAGTGAGAAGGTAGGCTCGCCTCTCGTAGAGAACCATGCAGGTAGGCTAGTTAGTATCCCATAGTAATCAAGCTGATGATGACAATTATGCAAACTTAAGTTCAAGTCTCTCTGTCAGACACATTATTCTTGGTGTGCTGCTCTACGTGGAGCCATTTAATGAGTTGGTCCACTGTAAGAACATCAATATCTGCAACTCAAAAATTAACTATGCAATAAAAGCTTGTTGTGACCCATAACTTACGTGAGGCCAGGCTAGTGTTGCTGATTTAGTGGAGGCCCACTAGATAGCAGCAGATTGCAGGTGGTGGTTGTGTGTGTGTGTGTGTGTGTGTGTGTGTGTAATAGCACACACACACATGCACTGTGTGTACTTGATTTATTTGTTCAAGTATTGTCAATATAAAAGTCAGAACTTTGTGTTCATTCATTCATTGTATTGAAGGGCAATACACTGGTTAGACAAAAAAAGTGTTATCCTTACCGTAGTCCAAGGGAGATCTAAAGGTGAGACCTGGTGCCATATGATATTGGAAAATATAATAAAATGTGACCACATTATTATACTTGACATTTTCTGCAATATTGAATAGCCCTGGTTTCAGAGATGAGTGTAGAGGACAACATATAGATATTGGACGGAAATACTCAAATCAGTATTGTCCGCTGGGTATGACCTTTACAGTTTGTGCCATAAAGAATACAATCTACAAACTCTTCTGCTCTTTGCTGCATTGTGATGGTCAGATAGCCTTACATGGCCAGACCAAGAGATCAGGATCTGGCAACCCAACACCTGCACTACGTAAGAGGGCAGATCTGGCAACTTGACCCCATTTCCCTGAAACAGAAATAATTTGGTTGATGGCCGCAATAATCACAGTCCTGTTATCGATCCCTTGCTTCATGCATGACGTGTGTGTATGTGTTTGTGTGTGTGTGTCTGTGTGCGTGTACGTACGTGTGTGTGTGTGTGTGATGAGTCATTCCTTTGTAATTGATACCCTGGGGGAAGACGTTGCCTATTGTAGTGCCTCTCTGACACACACACACACTCACGTACCTACGCACACACACACGCATACCTGTATGCAGATACACACATACGTAACAACACACGCACACACATTGACATGCGCACACACGTGTGCAGTCAGGTAAGAAAGGAGTAATAAGAATATGTAAGGTCAGGTAACGTAAAGGTTGGGGGAATGAGTGCTCTCATTAATCAGGCCACATATCATGCATCTATAATCACGGCTGTCTCGTTAAATCAAGTGCTGCAGTCCCTGTATGGCTTTGTACTCCTCGTCAAATCTTGAATGTAATGTCCTCCTGTTCCCTATGTCTCTTTATCGTCCCCTCTCTCCGCCGCTATCTTCCTCCCTCGCTCTATCTCTTCTCCCCCTCTCTCTCTCTCTCGTTATATTATTCATGACCCGCCCCCTCGGCCGCCCAAAGATCTAAAGTTTCACCTGTGGAGCCAGCTGACAAATTAAGGCTCCTTTTAAGATGCGCGCGAGAAACTCCTCTTTATCTCCTTCTCTTCTCTTCTCTTCTCTCTCTCTCTCTCTCTCTCTCTCTCTCTCTCTCTCTCTCTCTCTCTCACACACACGCGCAAACACACGCACGCACACAAACACAGTGTCAAACAGACGCACACACACACACGCACACGGTCGGACGCAGAGCCGTGTCTGAGTGGGGTAGTGTGTTAAGTGGAGCACAGCGTTGCATTGAGCGCAGCAGTCGTAGAGGACCAGACCGGACCAGTTGTGGGTCACTGATAAGGCTCCGTTGTAACAAGCAAGAGCCTGACCCAGGAACGCGTAGGTGTCTACCCTTCTAACCCAGGCCCCAGAGCAGAGAGGCACAGCCTGGGGGACAGCCAGCCACCAGCCCCTGTCCTGTCCACTCTGCGTGGCGCCCCAGGCACAGGTAACTCGCACTGGAGGGGCTGTTCCATCGCTGGCTACTGGCCGTGTAGTGGGGGTGTACTCACTGTGTTTTCAGCTTGTGTTTGGTGTCCGAGGCTAGGAGCTCGATTTTTTACAGCGTGAGCTGACACTTGACACTTGATTCTTCTGACGCTTATATTTATACTCATATTTTTTTCCTTTACAGAACTTTTTCTTGATAGTATGATGGATTATTCTATTTTAAGCTTCATTGAGTGCTGTCCGCAACAATACTGAGCTAGGCTCTGGAATGATTCAAAGAAGTTGTGCTGAGAGTACAGTAATAAATACAGTGGAGAAAAATTCTAATATAGCATACATCGATATTTGTGCGTCCTGTCTTGAAGATTGATGGCGAATTAATTTGCTTTGTGTCTGTGTTTCATTGCAGGAGTCTGGATGGGGAGCAGCCTGGTGATTTGTATAATCTTGTATGCTAAGCGGAGATGGCCCCAGAGTAGACCCAAACTGTCCCTGATGCTGTAACCACACACGGCACACGGTCAACCACGCATAGCTAATCCCAGCTACACTTTACTAGGTCAGAATACCAAAAACTGTCTTTGGTGTTCGGTGTGTGTGTGCGTGCGTGCGTGCGTGCGTGTATGTGTGTATTTCCATTGACTTACATGTATGTACATGAAAGTTCCTCTCATCATTCCTGTATTTGTAGTAGTGAGTGACGATCAACAGTAGTGACGATACTAAACACTGCGGTCTGTATTTCCTTTTGTTCAGAGTACTGAGGGGCGGGCATGGTGACCTCATAGCCACCTGCCAGAATGCCAAGCAAGAAGGACTCCAAGAAGGACGCCAAAAAGGACGCCAAGAAGGACGCCAAGAAAGGTGGGAAGCCCGAACCCGAGCCTGTGAAGAAGGAAGAGGACAAGAAGGGGAAAGGAGGCAAGGATGACAAAAAGGGAGGCAAGGATGACAAGAAAGGAGGCAAGGATGACAAGAAAGGGAAAGGAAAGGAGGAGCCTTCCAAGGGAAAAGGGAAAGATGACGGAAAGAAAGGAAAGGATAAAGGGAAGAAAAAGGTGGAGTCTGAGGAAGAGGAGCTGAGTGAAGAGGAGGAGGAGGAGGAGTTCAGCGAGGATGAGGAGGAGGAGGAGTACGACGACGGAAGAGGAAGGGGTCGTGGGGGTAAGGACAAAGGAGGGAAAGGAGGGAAGTCCCGAGGGAGACGGGGAGACTCAGAGGATGAGGACGAAGAGGACGAGGACGAGGACGAGGATGAGGACGAATACGACAGGAAAGCCAAGAAAAAGGGCAAAGATCACCACAAAGGAGGGAAAGAAGATCCAGACGCCAAGAAGAAGAAGAAGAAGAAGGAAGCAGAACCTCCCCCGCCGCCCGTTAAAGAGATCCCAAAGAAGGGTCTGAAGAACATGTCCCGAATGTTCATGAAGTTCTCCGGCTTCAAGAAGCGCAGGAACAGCAGGAGGAAGCTGAAGAGCACCTCCCGTCTGTTCCTGGGCCTGGGCAAGAGGAAGAACCGCCTGGCCAAGAAGAAACGCCGCAAGTCCATGCTGAAGAACACATCCCGGTTCATGATGCGCTTCCACGGCAGCAAGAAGAGGAAGAAGGAGGAGAAGGAGAAGGCCAAGGCCGCGGCCAACGGCGGGAAGAAGTCCACCTACATGTTGCTGCGACTGGACGGGTCTAAGAAGAAGCAGGGGTTCTTCAAAGGCCTGTTCGGTAAGAAGGACGCCGCCGGCCAGACCGAGGACTTCCGCAACAGCAGCCTCATGCTGGGGAAAATTGCCGGCGCCACCAACTGGCTCACCAAGCGCTTCCTCTCCACCAAAATGCACTCCAGCGGGCGTGGAGGTCTGGGCTGGGGGGGGAACAGGGCGCAGAGCCGGCAGGCCAGCAGCCGCCACCGTCACCAAGGCTACCAAAATGGCGGCTACGACCACGGGGAGGACGAGTACGGGTACGACCAGCGGAGTCCACTCCAACACAAAGGCTACGGCGGGTACGACGGCGGTTACCCTGGTTACGGCGAGGAGGCGGCGTACGGGGACCACGATCCGACGGGTTACTATGACGACGGCTCCCCGGGTCAAGACTACCAGGACCTCGGCTACTATGACGACGACGGCACCTACGGCGCAGACCCGGCGTACTACGACGAAGGCCCCTACGGACGCAACAACAATGCAGCCATGGAGTACTACGACCAGGGCTACGACCAGGAGCCCGATTTCTATGGTTACCAGCATCAGCAGCATGGAGAGCAGCACATGTACGGGGAGGAGGGCGGGGACTTCTACGGCGCGATGGGGGAAGACTATGGTCTCTATGGAGACGAGGCTGGGGATTACATGAACCCACAGGCTCAGGGATTTTATGACGACGGTCAGGCAGGCTACTATGATGGCGGTGTAGAGGGTTACTATGACGATGGGCAAGCAGGTTATTATGAAGATCAATATGACGCCACGATGGGAATGCAAGGGGCGTTCCAGCAAGACTACCAACTGTCCTACAGCGAGGGGGCCAGTCCCTACCAAGACTACAGTTCCATTCAGGCACCAGGGATGTTACCGGGTAACCAGCAGTATGGATTTGTCAAAGGCCTGGAACACCTACAAGGTCAACCAGGGGGCCAATATGGAGACCAGTATGGGAATGATGACAGTGACATCCAGGGAGGGGAGATGACCTTCAGACTGCCAAGACCTCAAGTGCGTCTGTTCGGGAAGCAGCGCCTCGACGTGCCCTTGCAACCAGCGCCCACTCTGCCCCCTGATCCCGAGTTTGAAGGCATGTCAGAAATCCAATACGAGGACCAGATTCCCTTTTCGCCTTACCAGCAGAACGACATGATGCTGCAGCAGGAACACATGATGATGTCTCCTCAGGAACAAATGATGTCATATCGACAACCCATGATGTCGCCCCAGGAACAAATGATGGCTGCACAGCAACAGATGATGACGATGTCACCACAACAGCAAATGATGTCACCGCAGCAACAGATGATGTCACCGCAGCAGCAGATGATGATGTCACCGCAGCAGCAGATGATGTCAATGCAGCAACCAATGCTCTCTCCTCAGGACCAAATGATGATGTCAGCCCACGATGATCAAATGATGTCACAACAGCTCATGTCTGCACAAGACCAGATGATTATGGAAGCCCAGATGATGCCCCAGCATCCGCAAATGATGTCACCCATGGCATCACAGCAACAGATGATGTCACCAATGGCAACACAGCAACAAATGATGTCACATGAAATGGGATTACCTCACCAAGGAATGATGTCACCCCAAATGATGTCACCGCAGGTTGTATTTTATTTGATATTTCTGAATCAATCGCTGATGTGTGTCCTTATTTTACAATAGAGGTAGCACATCAATTGCTCAAAGTCAGTAACAGTACATTGCATAAATCAATGGAACTATTATTATGTTGTGTCCATAGCCTTTCCATGAATGTGTGTGTGCAAGCAAACACTATTGATACTATTGATCTCCCTCCCTAGCAGCAGATGATGTCCGACCACATGATGATGTCACAGCAGCAGGGCTATGCCCCTCCCATGGTTCCCACGCCGACGGCCATGCTCATCAAGCAGGCCAACATGTCCCCCGCAGTATCCCGCCGCTTCCACCCCTCCCCCACGCCATCGCGCCGCTCCGTCATGATGGGCTCGCCTCAGATGATGCGCCGCCCCTCCCCCATGGCCTCGCCCAGGCCCCGGCCCCGCCCCCTGCGAAGCCCCTCCCCGCAG
Organism: Enchelyopus cimbrius; assembly: GCA_027122795.1. Lineage (NCBI taxonomy): Eukaryota > Metazoa > Chordata > Actinopteri > Gadiformes > Gaidropsaridae > Enchelyopus > Enchelyopus cimbrius. The sequence continues at coordinate 9,496,590 of JAOPJJ010000102.1, read as the reverse complement.
CTCGCGATGCGCGGCGCCGGATTCCAGAGACCCCCCTCAATGATGTCCATGCCCGTCTCCCCCCCGCAGTCTCCCGTTTCCTTTCCAAGGATGCAACCTCGGCGGCCCCAGTCTCCGCTGGCCCGGGGCCCCTCGTCCCCGCACTCCCCCCGGGGAGTGATGCGCCGGAGCCCGCTCGCCTCCCCCAGAGCCTCCATGAGGAGGCCCTCTCCCCCTCCCTCCCCCCGCGCGTCCATGAGGAGAGCCAGCCCCCCTCCCTCGCCCGCCCGCAGCCCGTTCGGGAGGATGAAGCCGATCGGTTCCCCGTCTCCCCCGGTTTCCCCCCGCCGCTCGTCTCCCCCCACCTCACCCCTGCTCAGCAGGAGACCCTCCCCCTCTACTCCCCTCTCCCGCAGCATGTCCCCCGCCGGACCCCGGCGAGCGGCGTCCCCCACCCTCTCGCGGCGCTCCACCCGGCTGATGAGGGAGCCCACGCCGCTGGCCAGGCCCCGGATGATCGGGCGTGGCAGCGTTCCCTTGGGAACTGTCAGGCCCTCCCCCATGGGTCTTCGGGGGCGGCCGGTGCCCCCGCCCACGCAGAACGTGCGGCCCTTCCGCCCGTCCTCCATGCGCAGCAACCGCTCCTCCGTGCTGACGGTGGACTCGTCCCTCCTCTCCTCCCCGTTCCAGTCCCCTCACATGGCCCACCGCATGCCCCCGCCCAGGAGGCGGGACCCCGGCCGCGGCCCCCCCCGCCCCACGGCGCGGGGACGCCCCCTTATGGTCCGGCAGGCCAGCAGGATGGCTTCACCGCAGATGTCGCTGAAGCACAGGTCCTACCCCGCGTCCCCTGCCATGGGGCACCGGCCGTCGCGCCACGCCTCTCCGCACCTCTCCCTGCGGGGGTCCCCGCACCCCCCCTACCCCTACGCTGAGGCGTACTCGGACCCTCAATATGAGTTGGGCCCCTCGTCCCCCCTGCTCTCCGGCGCGCTGCAGAACCAGGCCATTCGCCAGGCGTCCTTTGCCCCACCCATGGGCGCCCAGTTTGCCTACGATGACCCCCGGATGGCGGGTGCGGATCAAATGAGGTACGAGGAGCAGCTCCATCCCTCCTCCCCTGCCCTGGTGAACGCCATGCAGAACCAGGCCATCCGAGGGGCCTCCTACTCCTCCCCACTGCAGCGGCCCATGTCCCCTTACGACCAGCCCCTGCCTCCCTCCTCCCCCATGCTCTCCGGGGCCCTGCAAAACCAGATGCTCAGAGACGCATCCTACGCATCTCCACTGCAGCAACCAGGCTACTCGGGTGAAGAGCAGGACCTCCTCTCCTCCCCCATGCTGTCCGGAGCGCTCCAGAACCAGGCCCTGAGGGACGTGTCCTACGCCTCCCCTCTGCAGAGGCCTCAGTCTCCGTACGGCCAGTCGGTCCCCTCGTCCCCGATGCTCTCCGGGGCGCTGCAGCGGGGCGACGCCCTGAGAGGGCTGTCGACCTATCAGACTCCCTCCCTGCAGTCCCCGTATGGCCCGACCGTGGTCACGCCGTACGACTACATATCCGAGCCCGCTCCCTCTCCCATGCTGCACCAGGCCCTGAGCCACCGCGCCGACTTCCAGCCCGTCTCCTCCCTGAGGACGCCGCTGGCACAGCGCCGCCAGTCCCTAGCCCAAGCCGGGCCCCAGCTGCACCACGCGCTGGACCAGAACCCCCACCTGCGGCAGGCGTCTTACCACAGCCCAATGCAGCCGGGGCGCTCCCCGTACGGGCCTTCTGCACCCACATCCCCCAGGCTGGGCAGAGCCTTGCAAAACCGCCAGCAAATCGCCCAGGCCTCCTACAGGTTACCGGATGGGAGCTTGGTGTCTCCATACGGGCAGGTAATGAGCGCTCCGACCTCCCCCATGCTGGGCAACGCGCTCCAGAACCGCCAGATGATGAGCTCTGGGTACCGGTTGCCAGACGGAGCGTTGATGTCTCCCTACGGGCCTCAAATGTCCAGCGCCCCATCCTCCCCCATGCTGGGCAACGCGCTCCAGAACCGCCAGATGATGCAGTCTTCGTACCGGCTCCCCGACGGCAGCTTGATGTCTCCCTACGGGCCCCAAAGGTCCAGCGCGCCTTCCTCCCCCATGCTGGGCAACGCCCTCCAGAACCAGCAGCTCCGGGGAGCCTCGTACACCCTGCCGGACGGAAGGGTGTTCAGGGTAAGGGAGAGCCTATGGTAGCACAAGGTATACACCTTTGGTAAGCATGAAGTGTACGCCTTTATGTTAGCGTGAGGTGTACGCCTTTACCATAGCATGTGGTGTACGCCTTTATGTTAGCGTGAGGTGTACGCCTTTATGTTAGCGTGAGGTGTACGCCTTTACCATAGCATGAGGTGTACGCCTTTATGTTAGCGTGAGGTGTACGCCTTTATGTTAGCGTGAGGTGTACGCCTTTATGTTCGAATGAGGTGTACGGCTATATGCTAGCATGAGGGGTACGCCTTTATGTAAGCGTGAGGTGTACGCCTTTACCATAGCATGAGGTGTACGCCTTTATGTTAGCGTGAGGTGTACGCCTTTATGTTAGCGTGAGGTGTACGCCTTTATGTTCGAATGAGGTGTACAGCTATATGCTAGCATGAGGTGTACGCCTTTACGCTAGCATGATGTGTATGGCTTTATGTTAGCATGAGATTACATACTTTGTTTCGGCCTCTTCACTTTCCTTCAATAACCCAATACCCCCCGTGGGAGTAAACAATGCAGTAAAATATATATTATTTACAACTTTACCCTTAGATTTTTGTTGTTAAAAGTTTATTGTTTAAACTTTAAACACTTTTGTATCATTAGCAACCTCTAGATGCCTTGGAGGTAGCTACAGTGTTTGTATCTCCGATGGGAGGACACAGCAACATCCCATCGGAGCTGGTCATAAGTTTTGTGACAAACTTCCTAACTAGACATTTTGTCTGTGGTGTTTAATGTTTAACACCACATCTCACCCTCCCAGGACCCATACCAGCCCCAGCACCCCACATCCCCCAATCTCTCCAGAGCTCTCCAGAACCGGAACGTCAAAAACGCCACCTACACGCTCCCTGACGGCACCATTGTGGACCCGAGGCAACAGGTGAGACCTGGTCCTTGTCCCGGAGCCCATTGGCCCCATCGTAAGGTCCGTGATCACAATGTTTCTTATTCATGTTCTCTGACCAGGTCTCCATCTCACCAAACCTGGCGCTGGCGCTCAACAACCCCGCCCTCCGCCGAGCGTCCTACTCCCTCCCGGACGGCACCATTGTGATCGATCCTAAGCAGGCGTCTTCGCCGAGCCTCACCGCGGCGCTCCAGAACCCTTACCTCAAAAGTGCGTCCTACACACTGCCGGACGGCACCATCATCATCGACCCGCGCAAACCCGTCTCGCCCAACCTGTCGGGCGCACTGCAGAACTCGGCGCTGAAGGGCGCTTCGTACAAGCTCCCCGACGGGACCCTGGTGGCCGACCCCAACGCCCCAATCTCCCCCAACCTGGCCCGGGTGAGTGTCCTGTCTCACCCCCTCTGGTGGTTCCTGATCTCCCCCGCCTCATCCCTTACACTTATTGTTCTGTTGCAGATGTGTTGTTTCTTTGGCTTTTTTGTCCATGTGTGGAGTATTTCACTTGCCTTGTAAATATGTGTTCATGTTTATTGAAATGCGGTCTTGTAAAAGGATTTTCAGTTATTTGAATTTTTCATTTGTGGAAATTAAAGAAGGAAACCTGAACGCAAACGTGAAAACTAGACTCCAAAAAAGTATAATTGTAAAATTCTAATTATGTAATACTAAGGAATGCATGCTCGCCTTAATTACCTTTTAATGTATTTTTTATATATATTAATATTTAATATTGATCAATGTTTCAGACAAAAACGCTTGCCTTTAAACATTAAATGAAGCTGACAAATTATCAAAAATAATCAATTTAACACAGCCCTGCAGGATAAAACATGTCATCGTTACCTTGAGAGGCTGGCCACATCAGTAAACAGCTGCGCTGCTCTCCACAGGCTCTCAACAACCCCGCATTGAGAGGGGCCACGCTGACCCTCCCAGACGGGACCCTGCTAGTGGACCCCAGGAAACCCAAGTCTCCCATCCTGTCGGCGGCCCTCAAGAACCCCTACATCATGGGGGCCTCCTACACCCTCCCAGACGGCTCCATCATCATCGACCCTCGGAAGCCCGTCCAACCTAACCTCTCTAAGGTGAGCGTCCCCTCAGCCTGGACACTTAAATCAAATCCAATGCCAACTCATTTGGGCGTCTAGTCAAGCAGTCCTGGACCTTCCAGAATCTTCCTAAAATAAGTCAATCCAATCGTTTTAGGAAGATTCTGCTACTTATCCAATGAACAGTATCTAATTGCTCGTATTTTTCTATCACCCCCATTTCTCAGGCTCTTTCCCTGAACACCAACCTGCGCAGCGCATCCTACCAGCTGCCCGACGGCGCCCTGCTGGTCCCCGGGCAGAAGCCCAACCTCTCCTCCGCCCTGTACAGGAACCAAGGTCTGCGCTCCAAAGAGCTCTTCCAGCTGTCGGGCAATTCAGCGTTCACGGGCAAGCCCAAGCCCAGCACCCCCAACCTGTCGTCCGCCATGCGAAAGCTCGACATGCGGGGCCAAAACATGAGGTAGGCGCCCGCTGGCTTCAGATCACACCTGAGACCTCACCTTGTTCAGAGAGTGATACGGAGAGAGAGAGTGTCACCCCTGGTAACATATGATAACACTCACCCAAAGGTTGGTAGCAGTGAAATTAGATGAGTGCGTTCAACTGTTTATTTTGTAATTGACTATGAGATGATGCGGATCCCTGGAGCGCGCTATTTTTCGCTCCTCTCTCCACAGGCTCCCGGACGGGTCGGTGCTGGGCCGGCGCTTCCACAACCCGTCTCTGGGCGACGCCATCCAGAACGAGCAGCTCCGCTACGCCTCGTACCGGCTGCCCACGGCGCTGCACGGCGCCGACGGGCAGTATGCCGTCATCACTCCCTACGGGCCGCGCTCCGGGCACTGGGCCCGCAACGCCCGCGGCGGCGGGGACGGCGAGGAGGACGTCTGGTCGGCCGAGAGGATCCTCCCCCACGGCACGGTCCAGAACCTCAGCAAGTGGTCCGCGTACCGGGAGGAGGGTCTGCTGGACACGTACCTGCCCACCGTCCTGGGCAGCGACGGGAAGCCCCTGGATTCCATCTGGACCCCCGAGAGAGAGGCCGGGGCAGGGGGGACGTGGTTTGACAAGGTATCCCCGCAGACCCCGGTTCTACCCAGGACTAACAGCAGCATCATGTTGCCATGGTGTCGATGATAGATCTGTTTGGTTTTAGTGATGAAAGTGCTTTACACGAACACAATACAAACAATGTGTTATTGGGAACGTGTGTGTGTGTGTGTGTGTGCGCACGTGTGTGTGTTTGTCTCACCAGGTCTACTCCATTAGGAGCATGCCCACCATAGGCCACCGGGCCAAAAGCTGGGCCCAGGGAATGGAGGACATGACACAGATGGAGTGAGGGAGCCAGACCATAATAGTCACCGCTTGTCTGTGCCATAATACACTCGGCCGGAGCCAGTTCCCCCACACACTACGGCAGCTTGACTTATCATCTGTGTGTGTGTGTGTGTGTGTGTGTGTGTGTGTGCGCGCGTGTTCATGTGCATTTACATGCATTTGTGTATGCGCATGTGAGTGCATCTGTGTGTCTGTTGTGTGTGTGTGTGTGTGTGTATTCTTGCACTTCCAGGGAGTTGAACGAGAACACTGTGCTAATGAACCTGAAGAAGCGTTTCGATCAGCATCTCATTTACGTACGTTTCCCCAGTGTGTGTTGACATACAGTACACGGTACATTCATGCCCCAGGTTTGACCCCGTCTGGCCCCGTATAGCGACCTGCGGTGTGTTGACCCTCCTCTGCTCTGCCCTGCCCCTCCAGACCTACATAGGCAGCATCCTGGTGTCTGTGAACCCCTACCAGATGTACAACATGTACGGAACCGACATGGTCCTGCAGTATGAGGGCCACGGCCTGGGAGACAACCCTCCGTAAGATCTCAGTTCTTCACAGGCCTCGGGGCCACAGAGGGACTCGTGTGTCTGCTGTTATCTGGGGCTGCGCCTCCATCTCCATACAATTTATGTCTGTGTGTGTGTCTGTGTGTGTGCGTATGATTGAATTCCTCTGTGTTTTTTTTGCGTATGTATCTGTGTGATTGTGTGTGTGTGTGTGTGTGTCTGTGTGTGGGAATGAGGGTTTGTCTGTGATTTTATCTGTGTGAGGGTGTGTGTATTTTTGTATCTGTAGGTGTGAGTATTTTTGTATCTGTGTGTGTGTGCGTTTGAATCAATCTCTGTGAGTATTTTTGTATCACTTTGTGTGTGTGTGTATGTAAATGTGAGAGAGTATCTGTGTGTGTGTGTGAGTGTATGAGTGCGTCTAACTAAGCGTGCGTGTGTGTGAGTGTATTTGTGCGTCTATTTAAGCATCCTTATGTGTGTGTGTGTGCGTGCGCACCATCCACAGACTTAATTAATTGGGAATACCTGGGGCAAACAGACGGTGACTCATCCTCATCATGAGGTTGCATAAGTGCAACGCGAAATGAGTTGGCCCGTTCCGATTGGTTGGAATGGACGGGTGGTCACGCTAGCTCGAGCGCTCGACGCGGACCCGGCTGCATGTATTGTTAATTGTGCCGTGAAGGGAAGTCTGCCGCGACATGCCTTCCGCTGGCAGGTGTGTGATAGGAGCGAGGACAGCTGGTGCAGGAGTAAATACTAGCATTCTCAGGTGTTAGACAGGGGTTCATGTTACCCCACTGATGGCAGGTTGCCAAGGGAGAGCTTGGTTATTGATTTCACCCACATATTACATGGCCGGCAAGCCTGTGTGTGCGTGTGTGTGTGTGTGCGTGTGTGTGTCTGTTTGTCTTGCGTTGTCTCTAAACGTAACATGCCTTCCGTATGATGTGTTGCAGTCACCTCTTTGCCATCGCTAATCTCTCCTACACCTCCATGATGGATGCCAAACTCAACCAGTGTATTGTTATCAGGTAGGAGCCCCAATCCATCCGCTCTTCATTCGGTTCTGTCACCCACAACAAGTGCTCTGGTGGTGGATCAGAGCCCTCCTCACGCTGAAAACATGGGCCAGATCAGAGATGTCAGAACCCAGATACAATCCCAGCCTGGGGCTTGCTTCCAGCCCCCTGGGTGTTTTGTGAACTTTTGTGTGAAAGGAGTATCGCTTCATCTAAGACATGGGCTGTCGGCCAACTGGTCGAATTCCGCTTCTAGTTGCCTTACAATCTGCATTTGCAGATCTCGTAGAATGCAACAAATACTGCACACCGCACAGTACTTATTTAATTACGGTAGGTCCAGTGATGGTAATAGGACATTCGATTTCCTGTTGAGGTACACCAGCATAATCTTAATGTTTGCACCGTTTATTGCCCTTTCAGTGGAGAGAGTGGATCAGGGAAGACTGAAGCCTCGAAACTAATCCTGCGTTACTTGACAGCCATACATCACAAACGCAACGTCACACAACAGGTGTGTTATGTGACACATACACACACATGTTTCTGATGACATATACTAAAGTTTTTTTTGTCCCCTCTTAACCTTCGATGTTTCCACCAACAGATAGAGGTAAGCAGGTTTTTTTCCTATTTTCCACATTTTTACGTCATTGCTTCTAAATAATCCCGTGTTTCATGTTATCAATTTTGCATGGAAATTGCTAAGATCCTGGAGGCCACACCCCTTTTGGAATCGTTTGGGAATGCCAGAACAGTGCGCAATGATAACTCCTCTCGCTTTGGCAAGTTTACCGAGATCTTTATGGAGGAGTAAGTATTCAGAACTCTCTCACTCAGTAGATGCAGAGTAGAGGACAATCATTAACATTAGCTAATGCAGCAATGACCAGGAACTCACAGTTCACTAATGTGTCTAGTGATGATGGACAAATGGTTTCCCTGTAAACTAAGGTGTTGATTTATATATGATATATGTTATATATAACTTATTTGTTATATATAACGCTAATAAGTTTCCTGGGTCCAGCACATCAATAGACCATTTGTACAAATTTGGTGTGTTTTGTGTTTGTGGTTTGTGAGGACAAAATGTGTGCAATTTAGCATGTTTGCTAAATTGCAAAATGAAATTTGTCTGGATAAACGGCATTGATACGCTGAGCAAGTTGTGTTGATACCATCAACATATCAGCTAGCGTCTGTAATGATTCAAATCAAATCAAATATTTCTTACAAAATATTGTATGAAGATGTGTTTGAACATATTGTATGAACATAACTGGGATTTGAAAATGGGTGTCCTGTAAAGCATCACATTTCGTAATTTTGTGCCTTAATCGATTCCTGCCGAAGTGCTCATGAGCAAGTGCCACTCCTTAACAATTGTACCACTTCCCCAGTGACACAGTGCGCTAGTTGTTCTGCACGAGGAACAATGACTCACTTTAGCTCTCTGCACGTGTGTGTGGTCACCGGTGTGTGTGTGTGTGTGTGTGTCGTTCACAGGGGTGTGATCAGTGGTACCATAACGTCTCAGTATCTGCTGGAGAAGTCCCGCATCATCTTTCAGGTGAGAACCAGGGAAACACGCGCACACGCACGGAGACAGAGAATCCGCGGAGTCACCTTACCACTCAGTCGCTCACAGAGAACACGCTCACAGGAAGACGACAGCGCGGCGGTCAAACAAGGTGTTGTCATGTCTTGACCTGATCGTGTGATGACCCAATTAAGGTCCATCCAGCCCTCCATTAATTATCCCTTACGGACACGGACATACACACACGCATACACACACACACTCAGACACACACACAAACACACACACACACAAGTATTCCCTCAGCTCATGATCACAAGTTTGGTAATTCATAAGTAAGTTAAGGCAGCTTAGTTGAAGTGCTTAAGCTCCTGATTATTCTGGAACCTCGCTCCAAGGCCCTGCAGACGACATCCCAGTTGGGGAAGAAGATAGAATGGAGGGACCAATGGCGACCAC
>JAOPJJ010000102.1:9423503-9450560 GCA_027122795.1 Enchelyopus cimbrius | reverse complement strand
CTGTCGAATAGTACGCGTCATCGTCTTTCCGTCCCTCCTCGTTCTGTGATTGGATATCAAAGAATCGCAAATTATTGCGAAAGCAACCGGGCATAGCCACCAGACTGTCTGGCAGTTCGACATTTTCGAGCACGCAAGGCAGCATGGGTATACCCAGTCTAACCTTGCATACCTTTGAGTCGATAATTCCACTCATTGGAATGATGTGGTTGGTCCTGTGGCAGATACAGGTCCTTGTTGATAGTTGTATTGAGCTGATACAGTTTTCTCACTTGACTTTCAAACAAAGCATCAATCACATTGAGGTTATATAAGGACTCGATGATGACCACCATCTGAAGACAGTGCAGTGTCTTAATATCCATACTAATAGTAAAGAGTTATCGATTGTTTATGTTGTGTTTTGAGGAGTTCTATTGTGTGTAGTGAAGCTGTTGCATCCCAAAATATGTGCATCCCTTGTTTGTACTAGTAGTTTTAGGGGCACATTTTAGTAGTGCCACTCGCATAACAAGAATATATCTTGGTGAAAGATCGTAGTACTGCAGTACTGGATGGAGTCAGCAGTACTGAATGGGAGCTCATGTGTTTTTACCGCTGTGTGTGTGTCGTGGTCTTTCCTAGGTTCCTGGTTGGGGGCTACCTATCTTCAGAAGCTCTGGTGAACATGTTAAGTAAGACCATTATGGAAACCATGAACTGGCCGTCCATTAGCAGCACTCTGGAATGCCTGGTCAGACCTGTGCTGGGAGGACCAGAACTCAGCCTTGAGATACGGTAGGTGAATGTGTGTCTGTGTGTGTTATTACCTCTTTCAAATTCCCTTGTGGATCTGGACTCTTGCTGCCAAAATGTCTGTTTGGAAACTGCAGCAAACCGCTTCATGTTGCCTTGGGTTCTCCAGGCCAGAGGGTCCAGAGGGAGGAGGAAGATGCAGCGGTAATCCTCCTCTCTTCATCTCCATGATACCAGTCCTGAGGGAGGAAGACGTGGTCCTCACCAGCCAGCCAAAGCTCACCGCTCCCTGGGTCAATGCTTGGCACCTCTCCCTCTACCCGTGGGAGACCCAGCGACTGGCTCAGCTCGACGAGTCGGACGGTGGCTGTCGCAGGAACGTCCTCAAGACCCTCAAGGCGGTGTGCAAGCTAAACCCCGCCCTCAGGCCGATGCCCTCGGCCCCATTGGCCAATCTCATCCTCCACCTCAGCGACCGGGAGAGCGATTGGTCGGAGGGCAGCCTACAAGGGCACTTTCAACAGTGTATCACAGAGCTGATTGGTTGTCTGGAGCAAGGCGTGATGCACAGTTACTTCAAGCCAGCCGTCAATCTGCTGGGCAGCCTATCGGAAGACCAGATCGACCAGATGGGCTTCATGCTCTACTGTGCTATGTCTGAGCCTGAAATACTGCTCATATAGCCTTCTGCTGGGACACAGTACACACATGGTAAAAGATCTGAACTAAATCTGACCACTGCAGTCGGAAATATGTGTTGAAAGAATTTTCCTTTTTCAAATGTTATTCTTCAAGGTATTGTATACTGACTAAGACATACTACATACATACTAAGACATGAAGAATTGACTTCTGCACTGGTGGTCACCACCCCTTCTATCAACCTGGAGAACATGGAACCCAACGGGATGGGAAATCACTGGGGTGAAGTTGAGCTTCAAGAACCCCACAGTCCAACAGGAGAAGAGACCCTTCATGCTTGGGGGGTACACCTGTTCCCCTGATAATCATACTTCTCCAATGGAGGGAATTATGGGTGAAGGTGAACGCAATAGGAAGCGTTTGTATGAGATGCTACCGGTACATCTGGATTACGTATAGCAAAAGCTATAGAATGTTCCGCAACGCTTGTGAAACTATTTGCTTTTAAAGAAACCCTTACCAAACTCTAGAATGAGTGAAGTGTGTAATATTGACCCCTTTATGTACGACAAGACGGGAGTCCTTTATGTGCCAATCATTATGCTTCTGATGGAGTTATACAACAAGGTATCAGGCTGTTTAGTGCTAATAGAACAAGGTTTCAGTCGATGTTCGGTGCTCCAAGAATAAAGTTTCATTGCTATGTTCATTGCTAGCAGAACATACTTTTATGCTATATTCAGTAAAAAAAAGTTTCATTGCCATGTTCAGTGCTAGCTGAACCATGTTGCAGGCAATGTTCAGTGCTAGCACAAGATTTCAGGGCTTCACCCAAAATCCAGTGCCAAGTGCCATATATGGCTTTCCTAGGTGTCCAGTATGTTACCCCTCAACTCAGACTGTTGTTTTCGTCGTCATTATTTCATAATATATAAAACAATGGCCATTAGGTTTTACTTTTGCATAAACATGACCGCTGCTGCCTAACCTATAAGCAGTTAATTTTATTTAATCCAGTCCTGATTATATTTATCTAATGTTATATTATGGCTGGACATCAGGTGGTGGAATTTAGTGCAATCTTTTGCCTGGTGGTTGCAATTTCATATGGTTGCTTGCTACTACAGTACGAGTGCAGGTTTTTTTGTGTTGATGGTGAGTTGGAGAAAGTTATATTTTCGCAATTTGAGAAAAATAAAGTGAATGCACTAATTTGGGTTTTGTTCCTGTAGTCGCCACTAGTTTATCTTGTCTTCACATAACATTTGCAGTTGCATTTTCTATTTAATCGTAAATCAACAATCATAATATTTTCTTTATGGGATAATATGTTTTTTAGAGGACATCATACAATAGAAAAAACAGTACAAACTACTACTACTAAAATACAAAAAAAGTATTTTAGCAACTAGGACAACTTTGGGTGCAGGTGGCAGCTTGGGTGCACTTTGCAAAGTCATTACCCCGGCCCGATTGGAACCTTTGGCGGGCCGCATACGGCCCGTGGGCCGTATGTTGGACACCCATGTAACGTCCAGTTAGTGCCGAGATGGGGGCGCTGATGGGCAAGCAACTCGCTACGAGGCATCATGTGCCTGAAGACAGCCTACAAACGTCCTCTCAACAATGTCAATTGCATTGTTTTTCGAAAGGATTTTTTGGCCGTGGAGGACCTAGTATTTTTTCAAAACATCTTTACGAAGTAGTTTTTTCCAAGTTGGTGTATTATTGCATTCATTGAAGATGATTTCGCAAATAGAGCGTCTGTTTTCGCAAGGAGCCCGGTAAAGAGAAGTGACCCCCGCGCAGCAGACCACATGTCACAAGGCTAAATATGGATCTGGAGGACGCTACGCTGTTCGCTTGTTTTGCTAATGTTCCGACTGACCGCTCAGGAAGTAAAGTCTGTTCAGCAAATCCGAAAAGGAAAAAAGAGGAAGGCATCCCCGGGACCACGCTGAACCGTGTGATCAACCCCAACTGCCTCAAGGCAACTTTTCAACTTCTCGATTTTACGTTTGGACCTTTATTATCGAGCGTCTCCTACGCTTGTAAATATGATTGCAATTCGTTTTTTGGTTCTCAGCTGACCGGTCGTGGCGACAAGGCCTCCTGTATAATCCCATGATTGTAGAACTTGAGTGGATATGGAGGCAGAAGGTCGGTCCACTGTGGCGGTCTGACTGCAGCAGAAACCCCCTTCGGCCGGGTTTAAAGGAGCAGGGTGCAAACGCTGACTCATTGAGGTCTGTCACTGGAGCTCACAAGCTGAACCACAAGATCTTCTTACCGATACAACTCTACAATAACATCAACCACCTTGGGCTCCGCGCTTTTTTTTTGTTTTTCGGAGATTCGTTCTTCTGAACAAACCGTGTAGGAATTCAGATCGTCAACTGCAAGATCTGCATGGGCTGAACGTCATCATCATCATCATCATCATCATCATCATCATCATCATCATCATCATCATCGCCTCCGAGTTACGATGATCGGTTCCCCCGACCTGTTGGTCTTCAGCGGTGGGGAGGGCTTCGGAGATGAGCCCACCTCCCACCGGTACCCGCCGGCTCTGCCAAACGAGCTGTCGATCCCTCTCCAGCCCCACAACCCCTGGACCACCACTGCCCAGTTCAACAGAGACTTCATACTGGTGGCTGAATTCTCAGAGCAGGTGTGTGAGTGTAGGATGACTACGTCTATTGTGCTCATGAGTGTATTTGTGTGCCTTTAAAGATGCTCTATCCCTCTCATGTTAAGTTTCTGTGTGTGTGCCTTTAAATATGGTCCATCCCTCTCAAGTTGATATTTCTGTGTGTTCAGCTTAAAGAAGCTGTATCCCTCTCATGTTTATGTTTATGTTTATGTGTGTGTGCTTATGTGTGTTAGCCTTTAATGAAGCTCTGTCCCGCTAATGTGTATACATGTGTTTTTATGCGTGTGTGTGTGTGTGTCGGCGCTCGACCCCCAGGTGGGCCCCCAGCCGGTGATGACTGTACCCGAAGACCCCCTGGTCCTGGGTTCGTTCGACCTCAACCACTTCTCCGTGCGCATCATGTCCGTGGACTACCAGGCTGCCTTCCCGGCCCCCGCCTCCACCTCCACCTCCGCCGCCACGCCCCCCGGGGGCCTGCGCCTCAACTTCACTGAGGACTCCAGGGTGGTGATGGGCGACTCGGCCAACGGCGCCTTCGCCTACGTCCAGCACATGACCCTGTACGACCTGGAGGCCCGGGGCTTCGTGCGACCCTTCTGCATGGCCTACGTGTCGTCAGACCAGCACAAGCTGATGGAGCACTTCGGCGAGCTGTCGGCGCGCTTCACCCAAGCCTCCGACAGCCTGAAGACGGGCAACCGCAGCGCCTTCGCTACGGAGCTGCAGAGGAAACTGCAAGAACTGGAGTAAGAAGGAGGAGAGAGAGAAAGTCTGTAGTCCTAGTCCGTAGTCCTGTGTGGGTACGACCATTGGCTTTGCATTCTGGGGGTTCAACCCTCAATGACTGCAGCCTAGCCTGTAGCCCTCCTTGAGCGAGACGCCCAAACCTGTTACTTAATTTCATGTGTCTGACATCACTGTGAGAGGCTTACGATAAAGCAGCCAAATTGGAGCCAAAATTGTCTATTAGTTCCCATTAAATTGTAACCTCTGCACCATCGTCATGTACTTTTTTTTACAGGTACACCCGCTTGATTGTGCAGCAGGGGGCGGAGCTGCAGAGCACTGCTTGCGAGCCCCCTCACGTGGGAGAGACCGACGAGGGACTGGAAGCTCTAGAACGCACCATCCTGAACTACCGGGATCTCCTACACCAGATCACGGCCTTCCCCAACAGGAAGCTGAAAAAGTCTGGCTTCCTGCCGTACGACCCGGCCGGCGACCTGGCCGATGCCAGCGAGCCGTGGCCCCCCGCGGCGCCGCACCCCTTCCCCCTCTCCTCGGCTGCCCGGCTGGCGCACCGCCTGAAGACCCTGGAGGAGCTCAGCGGCGCCTACTTTGTGTCCATCACCGTGGAGCAGCTGGCCGACACGGAGCGCCGTCTCCGCGGCGACCGGAGCGCGCTGCACGGTGCCCGCCTGACGCGTGACCTCTCCAGGAAGCTCCCGCTGACCAACTTCCTGTTTGAGCTCTGGAAACCGGAGAAGGGCGATGATGAGCTGGAGGAGCAGCAGCAGGAGGAGAAAGAGCCACAACTTAGTCTGGAGCGTTTCTTCTCCTGCGTGGAGGAGCTCCCCATCAAACTCGAGGAGGAACCGGAGGGGAGCAGAGCCGGGGTCCGGAGCCGGGGTCCGGAAGAGTGGGGCGTGGCGGAGATGGCGGGCAGTGTGAGCAGCGGGGACAGCATCGAGGTGCTGGGGACGGAGCGGTCGTACCGGAGCCAGCGCCCGGTCACCGGGGACGACCACAGAGGTATGCTACACTTTGGAAGTCATGCTTACATGAGAGGCCTGGCTTCAATTCAACAGTCTAGACGTGCAAACGGCGCCTCATTTTATGAGAGATTGCAAAGAATATAGGATGTAATTTTTCTAAATAAACTGTTCCATAGTTGTACAATTTAATGGCTCCTTGCCAAGTTGCCATACATTTTTCCTATACTTTTACTTTCAAAGCTTGTTATGTTATTTATTAAGATAAAGGGTAAATACATGTATATACAGTCAGACAACCAGCCCTTTGTGGGCAGGCTCATGTGGCCCGGGATGAAATTGAGTTTGACACACCTGGTCTAGAGGGATATTACCATGACAATCCACCTAACACCCTTTCACCTTCCCTTCGATTCCTAGAAACCACACTTGGGAAGACCGACCCTTGGCTCAGACAGGCGCCGCCACCAGAAGCGGCGTGCAGCAGGCGAGTGCGTGCGTACGCCGTCCGCGGAAACAGCGAGGACAGCATCGAGGTCCTCAGCACCACCGACTCCATCGTCCCTGAGGACCTGCAGGCCATCACAGAGGAAGGCTCAGAGAACCAGGACACTCTGCCCGGCGGTCCGGACACCATGCCGGCGCAGGGAGAGGGCGAGGCCGAGGGGGCGGAACGCGTCAGGGATTTTCTGGAGCAGGTGGCGATACTACGGGACGAACGCAGGGAACAGCGGGGGGATGTCGGGGACAAAGGGAAGTACTCGTCCCTGCGAGTAGAGAGGGATTCGGTCAACAGAGGACAGCCCTCAGGATGCACGAGTGTCTCCGATGGAGGCCAGAGAGAGACGGGGGAAGGCGGGAGTGCAGGGAGAGATACGGCCCATAGAGACGCCATGCTGGAGGAGACCACAGCCATGCATCAAGGTAAGGGAGGCTGGCAAGGCATTTACAAGAAGGGTGTTTCTGTAAATTCAAAGCCTCAGGATCAGTTTGCTAAGCGACACCCTCTGTAGTCCCTAACCTTGATAAACTGTCCTCACGTCTTATAACTGTTATTGCAGTTGAAGGAAACTCGGCGGCGCTTCCCTCCAAGTCTACTCCTGGTCTCAGAGGGGAGAGTTTGACCATGGCGTCGGAACTGCCGGCGATGGGCGGGTGGTCTCCCCCGCCGAGCGTCGACGAGGCGTCGGAATCCACTGGCTCCTCTAAATCGCCCTCACAGAGCGATGGTCTGAACGCCAACCCCCGGCCCGACAAGAGGTGGAGGAGGAAGGCTGGTCTCAGGGCCCTGAGATTCATACAACAGAACTCCTTCTCCCAGCATGCCGTGTTCTGCCTGCTCAGTGGCCGGCCGCTGATCGTGATCGGAGGGGATGCGAGTCGCGTGACCAAGTTGGTCTCGGCACTTGCCCTGTTCCTGCCTGCGCCCGGTCCAAATGGGGCCACCGTGCTGCCGTTTATAGACAAGCCCCTTCAACTGACAGACCTGCTCACCTGGAGGCTCATCGGTCTACACAGGTAGTCAACTGCCCACTCCAAATACTGCATCCTTACTGCTTGCTAATTGTATGCCCTTAGTTTACATATAAATACTCTGAATGCTTACCATGACACATCATGTTGTGTGCACAATTATGAGGTGACGATCCAACAAACAATTGACTGTCCAACAAGCTTGTCGATAGTACATCAAATATTCAGCATTGCTACATTAGGGATCTCTAACTGAGCCACATCTTCGTAAAAGCAATGCATTGATTGTTCTTGTCTTACTTTGTGTGTTCCCTTGTGAATAGAACGTCCTCTTCCACGTCATTGGCTGTTCTCCACTCTCTGGTGCGATACAGACGCTATCTGGCCCTGCTTGACCTGGACCAGAGGACACTGCGTTGCCCCGCCTACTCAGGCTCTCTGATTGGCCGAATAGCTAACCGTCACTCCAGTATAAGTAGGGGCGGTACATATCTGCTCCACCTGGAGAGCTGTTTGACGGCCCTAGCCAATCAGGCGTTACTGTACACTTTTCATCGGCTCCATCGTCGTGACGGTGACGACATCGTCCACGGGGAAGCCCTGCTTCTACAGCGCGGCTTCTGCAGCAGCGAGGACGACCTCAGAATGATGCGTTTCCTGTCTGATTTGATCAAGCAGTACCATGTGGGGCGTGGCCCACAAATCCTGGGCGTGTCCTACAGACAGACGCAGATCCACAAACATACAGCTGCGTCCTAGTTCTTATCTGAAATGTTGAAATATATAATGTATATACAGGCAGTGGTGGATTAAGCAATAGGGGGGCCCCCCCAAGGTGAATTTAGCTAGCGGGCCCTCCACATCCGTTCTATTAACACAAAAACAGGAAGGGCCACCCCAAAGGCACCCGTCAATACTTGCTCTGAATAAAGAGCGAATGGAATGCAATAATTACATTTCAGATACAAGTGTACATCAACATGCCAAATATTTATTTTTTCCCAAAAAAATCGCAGTGTGTGTAAATGAGTGAGATTGCAATTATAAAAACAATTACATTAGCAAAACAATTTAAGCAGTCAAGCAATAGTATACAAAGTCTGTATGAGAGGAAGGGATTGAGATGGGGATAAAGTGAGGGTTTGCAGATTACTCATGTTTGTGTCAGAAAGGAGAGATTAGTTGGACTAACTGATGTGTATGGGGTCAAGTTGTAATCATGAAATGGTAATTATTCACATGCATTTGTGCAGGGCTCTAAAGTTTTGAATACTGAGATTCAAGAGTTAGATTCCTTCTTCCTCATTAAGTGTCTGAAAATGAAGCGTCTTAAAAAAGTGGGTCACAGTTCCAGATGCACACATTAGCATTGCTATCATAATGGTCCAGTTTATAAAGCCACCAAGCTAGTTTAGTTGACCATTTTCCTTTTAAGCCATCCCTCTGATGATTAGCCTTCAAATTAAAATCAGTTCAGGATAAGTATTCAGCCTTTATTAGGCACTCTAGCGAGAAGCAGAAAAAGTTCCGTAGGAATTCTTAGTTCTTGTGTAGGACATACACAAGGACAAGCTAGAGATGCAACACACTTGTCACCTCACCCACGCATTTGACTCATTACACTACAAGGTCAAGAGCTTGCACTGGAAGCAAATGGAATTTTGCAGACTGTATTTTCGAACACTTTAATTATTTTCCTCTAGCAAAACTTAACATGATGCAAACTATCGGTCCAAGAAAATCATGTACACTTCCAGGTCCGATAAGTTTCTGGTCTGGAGGGTCACTGGTCCAAGGTTTTGGTGCGGTGGGTCACTGGTCCAGGTGTGGTAGGTTTCTGGTACAGTGCAGGGCAACTGTTGTGGATTCATTCATTAAATCAAAACCTACAAACTTGGAATTAAATTTACTGGAATGTTTTTGGACCCAAATACTTTCAAAGTTCACAAGTGCATACAAGTTCTGAAGATCAGGAGCAACTCTGTCATGTGCAAGAGAACAATTTAAGTGCTCCTCACCTGCATGTCCAGCGTGAAAGTCTTAGACCAGGAAGCCCTCGTACCAGGCCCGGGACCTCGCACCAGACCAGGGACCTTGGATCAGACTAACCCTATCCCCATCTGGACAGCTAGATCTTCAGATCTGTTAGACCCCCTTGGGAGAAGTCAGGGGCAGGGGCTGGCCTTTAGCTACCCTTTCAGCAGTCACGCACCAGTACAGGATGTGGTCATTCTGTAGGTTGGACAGGTGAGGTACACCTGTGGTCTACCAACTTTAGACTTTAACCGGATGACCGTACGACCAAAGAGGACGAAGCATGATACTACTAGGGTTGCTATATCAACTTGCCCGTTTCCCTGCGGTGTTTGCCAGGGTTCGTAGAGTACTGAGCATATCAAAACCATGAGCATACCGTCGTCAAGGGGGGCCCAAGGGGGCCCCCCCATAAGTCAGGTGTTACGACAGACAAAAATCACTTGTACAATCACCACTAAACCGGTTAAACACCACTCACACGTGCACACTTAATAAAACTACTACAAATGATCACAGCCGAGACATAATTCACAAATTAACATTACAAGCAAGGTAACCAAAACCAAATGACTAAAACCACGTAGGCCTACCGCTTTAAAAAATAAGTCAATAAAGGGCTAAACTGAATATCAAATAGACAAACCCTTTCCACCGACTAGTGATCAAATAAAATGGCAGCCTACTCACCGGTGAAGGTCTCGGTGGCCGCCATTGGTCGTCTGGTTCATTCAAAGTACATGAATACATGGCCCTCCATGAACTTCTTCAGGGACTGCCTTGTCCCCCCCACGCCGCACTACAGCACCCACTGCGCATGCGCATTATATAGCAGGTGCACGACGCAGGTGAATTTAATTAAGGGCTAACGAGCACGAGAGAATGAGCGCCAAATCGAAGAGCACACAGGTGAATCTAATTAAGGGTTAAATTAGGGTTGCCAACCGTCCCGTATTAGCCAGGACATCCCGTATATTGGGCCTAATTGATTTGTCCCGTACGGGGCAAACTTTTTCCCGTATATTGACTGCATCGCTGATCTAACCACTGACTGACATAACAGCGGCAACAGCCACGACGCTTTGACAATCATCCACACCTGTCATCACCCAATCACAGCCCGCCCTCGCGTATGAACAGGACACCACACATGTTCACATAAACTAAATTCAGATTTTATTCTGCGTTATAAAAAGCTGCTTCGATAAGTATCATTAGCTTTCTTAAGCAGCCGGGGAAAAAAGTTAAATATATTACAGCCTTGTTTTGAAGATAAGTCAATATGGAAACAATTGAAGTACAAAAAAGTCAATGAGAGATGTCTCCATATTGTTCAGGAACAAAACTTTCAAATCATGAATACACTTAAACCCCACCTAGGAAAGGCAAATAAGGCAGATTTTCTGAAGCGGTCATCACATTCTGGGGTCCGGATTGGCCGTGCTCCTAGTGTTCATGTGTGCTGGGACACAACCCTCTCCTATTCCAGAGTTCACACGCATCCAGTGTTGAGGGACTTCCTGATAGGTCGGAGCACCTACATCATGCTCGCTGGCAGGATATGATGACGGCATTCGGACATGGTGAAGCAGTCGACCCCACCTGCAGATCCACAGTAGACAGTTGATTCCAACACAAAACTAGTTCTACACTACAGGCGAATCAGCATAGCGCACTGTGCACTTACCCACGGTCATTTGAAGCTAGATCACGATCCATTGATTCACCACAGGTGAGGTCTTGGGGAGGGAAATAGAGACAGTTGGGGTCAGTGAATGGCACATCTACTTTGGCCTGTGAACTTCTCAGCCACTCACACCCTTCTACAGCAGAGAGCAGCTAATGGCTTTCAAAGTGTGACTCATTTACCAAACTGTGAAATGATTTTGACCACTGTTGTTAATAAGTAACTTGCATGCCAGGATTATATTTGCATACAGGTACCGAATGTGGCGGGTCTGCTCCTTTGTGAAACACGGTTTCAATGGGACTGGACTACCTGCTCAAAAACATAACACTGTCAGCAATGCATCAGACTCAGAGGCAACCAGATAGACACAAGGCTGGGTGAGGTTAAGTGACTCACAGTATGTGCTGATCAGGCCGCATCAGAAGAGGGTGAGACGTGACAAAAGGGAAGAGAATTTAGTTTCCTGATGGCTTCATCTGTAGGCTAAGTCCTTGGACCAGATAGCCTTACTGCTAATGTAATGTATGAGCCTTAAGAGATATAGCTTAGTCACGTTTGATAAATACATCAGCTGAACTCACATGATACTAAACCACATTGGGAAGAAGCTGTTCCGTGGCAACCGGAAACCAAGGCTGATTTTGCAGATTACCTAAAACCTACGTGGTTAAAGCCTACCACTGTTGCCTTAGAACACCATCATCCACTCGGGTTTGGGTGGGGGTGGCGGGTAGAAAGGACATGTTACTTACTGGTCCAATGGCTCTGATGAGGAGGAGGGGGGAGGGGAAGAGGAGGGTCTGAGCAGGAGATCGGAGACTTGATCCCCTACGAGAGATGTGTTCACATGAAGTGAAACAGGGAAGTCAAACCCAAAAGCTTGTTTTACTTTATCATTACTTTTGTATTGTGTATTTCAGGGTTTGAGGAAAAGTTTGAGACACTAAACTCTATATTCTAGCATAATCTACATCAGGCCAAAGGAATTCTTTTATTTGTATTTTTTAGGATTCCCCCCCATGTCGTGGTCGGACAATTCTAACACACAAACACATCAACCACACTGTTTCATTTCAAATCTGCCAATACAGGGTACTATATAAGCGTCCGCCAACCTGACAAGGTTGGCAACCTTGTCACTAGGAAATAAGGGACACACCCAGGCTGCCAACTGCACTTTGCTCCACAGTCTTAGAGGGGTAATGAATATGTAATCTAACAAAATGAAACGCACCCGTGTTGTCCAGCTCCTGTTGGACCTGCTGCATGAAGGAGAAGGAGGCCTCACGGCAAAGCGACAGTCTCCCACACAGCCACTGGAGCGCCCAGGAATTCTCCTAGGAGATGCACCTCCATGAAGCCCTTTGGTTTCCTCAAACACGTTTTTATACTCTCTGTACATGTTGATTTCTCAGTTATGTACGAATGTCCCCAATGATAGGGAATCTAAAATCAGCAGTCAACTGATATTTTGCAGAGAGAGGAATTCTCAGCTCGCATTTTGCAGAGGGAGGAATGTATGCATGAGGGGGAAGGGGAGGACGCTACCTTGAAGCTTTTGACAACTGGAAGCGATGGACTAAGGGGTCCGCTCAAAATACGCAGCACTAGAGCCTCCGTAACCAACAGCAACAGGGCCTGGTCCGGGTACACCTGTTGGTAACCATGGGAAAACATCACACAGTCCACCAGAAAAGGGCATGCCACAATTGCACACCAGTTGCAATGTATTCAGTGATGGTCATCGTCCGCATTCTGCTGTGTTCTGACATGCACTTACTTCTAGAAAGAATTTGGGAATCTGTATGTTGGTACATTGTTCTGGTTTCAGTATTCCCTCGATGAAGACCTTGGAGTCCTACAGACAACAGTTTGAAGGGATGGCAATCGTTTTATGAACAAAAACCACAGACCACACAGAGGAATAAGGTTGTCAAGCGGAGGCGTACGAACATCTAGGAATTGAGCGCAGGGTTTTGGCATAGGTGAGGCTGAATCCCGGGGGGTGTTGACAATGGTCAGCAGATGGGCCCAGCTTTCAGCCTGGAAAAGACCCAAGAGAACAGTCCGTTAGCAAGCGGCTGGTGGAAGTGAGCGGCGATGGAGCCGGCGCCCTGCATACGTACGTCTGTATTCAGGGCCTCAGAGCAACGCTGGACCCTCAGAGCGAACTTCACCAGCTCGACCCGTTTCAGGGGCTCTGCCCCTGGGGGAGACAGGGACGGAGTCAACGCACTTCTACCACAGCTTCTGTTCAGCCCGTGTGCCCAGGCTGGGCTGTTCCGACTCCCAGACCAGAAGGCCATGGGTTGGATTCCCCGATGCATCGGGTTGGTTGGAGGCTCTCAAATGCTTAAATGTAACCCATTGTGGTTTAGTTTTGAATATACTCTGTTATTACGTGTCTTTGCATACCTGGAGCATAGGTAAATGTATTATTATATTCTAGCACTTATAATCAGTTTTGTCTGTATCCACTTCATTATATCCTCATTGTTGAATGCTTCTCCGCTAACTAAGTGTAATGTGATATCACATTAGTGATTTAGTAATATAATTACTATTAGAGCTCCATATTAAACACTGCACCTGCACCTGGGGAACATGGCTCAATCCGATATTACCCCCATGACTGGGGCTAATAGTGTGGATTGATGTGCCAGTGTGTGGTTGTGTTGTGTTGCGTGTTTAACCTTGAATGGGCCCCCACTCGGACTCCGGGATGTCCAGTTGTGTCTGCGGGCTGATGGGGCCGCTGGGGGCGGTGGCCGTGTCGAAGACGCGGAGATAGAGGCGGAAGAGCGCCGGGCTGAGACGAGGGCCGGAGCTCCACACCGCAGACAGGGCGGATGGGAAGTCCCCCGCCCTGCACATGAAGAGAGGGAGGAGGGCTCGCAGCTCCTCGAACCTGGACACAAGGTGACCACATGGTTTCGGATCGGGAGGAGTCTGAGGAGGACTGAAACTGACTTGTCATTGAACATAGATTTTGATAAAGCTTTATCGGTAGGCCGCCTTCAACATTCAGGCAATGTAGCTGCGCGAACGCATTTGTCGCTCAACACCTTACGAATTTGATGATTGAGGACGATGAAATACACAAAAGGGTGCATCCATAGAAATCAATGCGAGAAAAAAACAATACTCACAGCTTGCTGTCATCTGTTTGGACCACACGAAGGTAGCGACACAACTCCCTGTACCTGCAAAAGGCAGAACGGCTACATGGGTCACACGTGTGTGTGTGTGTGTGTGTGTGTATCTGTGTGGTCGCTAGCGCATACCTGCATTGAGACTGCAGCAGCTCCACCCTCATCAGGACCACGGAAATCTGTTCCAGCAGGATGTCCTTTTTGCTCCTGTGCTTACGAACCCCCGTCACGTTCTGCCCCTTCAGCACCGAGACCAGCAGCACGTCATCCCACAGCCGCACACACAGGCTAGGGAGGGAATGGCAGGTCCAATAATTAAGTAGATATTAGCTTATCACCTGAGACATTCTTAATATGATACCTCAACAAACCATAATAACAAATGATATTCTTAACCATAGTACATGTAGAGAGACACAAAACACACACACACCACACAAACACACACACCTGTTCCGTGGGCTTCTATGGGTGGCGTGCACATTCAGGCCCTGGTAAAAATCCTGCAGCTTGTGGATGAAGGCAGACGGTAGATCCGACATGACGATCAGCCGCCGCACAGAATCTATCACTCTGAAAACAAGCGAGAGAATACCACATTCAATGAAACCTTACACGCTTGACATTGAGTCACTGAGCAGGCTTGTGGCTCAAGGATGCTAACTAGACCTGCAGTTAAGTTATTATCGGGGTATGTGTGCTGGAAATGTGTATTTTACCTTTGTAAGAGTACTCTTGTGGCCTCAATGGCGTTCGCTTTAGGACACTTTGACACCACAATCCTGTCCAGAAAATAAAACAAAAACACATCAAGCCTCCTTCGCTCTTCTTTTTTTAGGAAGAAGCCACTCGCTTTGACGTTAGCATTGTAGCATTCCACTGTTTACCAAGCGGAGATGCTAAATCGGCACCATTTTGTCATTTTCAGAGCTGTTCAACGCTCCAATGGTGGAGCACGTTGCGTTCACCGCACGCCATCACACAAAGGGCCGTTTACCCTGCAGGTTGGTAGTGGACCATAAAGTCCTTGGCAGCCCCCAGGCTCATGACGGCAGCAACTCTTCCTTCCTGTTCATCTGCTTTGTTCAGGAACGCTGAGACACACTCATACACTGGTGTGTAACTGCACACCAGAAAGAAAGACAAAAACAAAGATGATAATCCCCTCTAAGGCAAACAGCCAGATGCTTATATTTCATGCTGCCTCCTAGCCATTGTTTATTGTAACTTCTAAGTGTGTTTTCTACTCTTATAACTAAATAGGCAACCCTTCCCATGTCAAGACAATTTCTCTGTACAGAATGACCAAGTTATACACTTCATTATAGAGCACTTCTATGTCTAGTTGACACCCAAGGAGTGACTCAGGTCGTCAGCCCAGAGGATTTCATTGGTCCATTTCAGCCCTAGCACTTACTCGTGAACCAGACCATGCATGTGGGGTTGAAGCCCGTCGTCCGACAAAACCTTTCCCCGGACAAAACAGGAGAACTCTCCTGCAAGGTCCTTCCTGAAGCTCCGCAGTAGCCTTTCTAGGTGCAAAACATACAATTGGACCTTTTTTAACTAGAGATGGTGCACACAATATCAGATAGACATTGACTGGACATATGCGTGGATTACTGTTGTTTTATCCATACATGTTTCTACATGGCATCATTGGATGTAAGGTTATGTTTCTATGGTTCAAGATAAGAGACGGGAAAGCAGTTACCAGCAAGCTGCAGTTTACTGTCGACATCAGACAGTGAGAATTCAAATGCAATTAAGTGGCCCAGCACTGCAGAGTTTCGGAGGCTGCTCCAGATAGCACTCTTCTGGTGGCTGTTGCAGTGACACGCTTCTCTGACACACCATACGACACACTGGAAAAGAAAGAAAGAATCACGAGTAGCCTTTCCACAAAATGCTACGTTAACTACACCATGTTATACTTTAATTGCTAGATGTTTTACATTCAAATGGACACAGTTCACTTCCATTCAAGTGCTTGTTAAGTGTTAAGGCGGTGTTAGTCTCAGTTTGTTTACATGGTGGTGGTGACCCATACCTGCGATGCTAGCTTGTCGCAAATATAGCAGAAACACTGCTCACAGATTTGGTGGTTGCTGTCGATCGGGACATACTTCTCATAATGTGCACGCCTTAAGCAGGTAGGACAATAGCAAAGTTAGGAGCCTGAATCTGTGAAGCCTGACAAATGTTTTACATGGAAAAACTCTACTCACGTAAAGGGATACACAGGACAGTCATAGCGTGCATGAGGCAACACCTCAGCCCGCCTAGAGAAGGTGACTACTAGGTCTTCTTCCAGAGCCTGTGAAGACAATGGTCTGTCTGGCACAACTGAAAAGGCACACAATAATACAGATACAAATAAGGTTGTGGTGCAATAATACTACACAGGTGTACACTTGGGGATGAACAGAACAGGCTTAGCAGCTGATGAAAATCCACACACCGTTTTCTTTCCCTTCTACGATGAGGACAGAGGAGTCGTTGTGTGTGGCACCACAACCAAAGTCCTCGTCTTCACTGAGGATCATTATCACCTCATCCATGGTGAAAAGGATCTCTGCCTTCAAGTTGAAATAATGAGTGAGAATAAGCAGCATATGACAGCTTTGTCTAGTCAGCCAACAAAAAGCCTCTTGTGTAGACAAAACAGAAACTTCTATACCAGATTTGTTAGGGAACGAAGGGTGACTCAATGTTGAGTGAGTCACTCTTTCGTGTTTTCGGTTCGGTTTTTAAGTAGCGAATGTATTTACGACGTTTTCTCCAAATGTAAGTACATGGTAAACAATCAAAAAGCAATTGTATTGTCGAAGCAAGTATTCTCCGTATGTTGGGCCACTATATCACCAGGCATTAGGTACTACTACTTCGGTTGGGCCGTGCTGCATGGTATGGCACTTTTTCTTTTTAAATAGGCCAAGAATGAAGAAGTGAAAAGCTTCTTTTCATGACACCAACCGTGTGGTTTAAACATAGATACATGTTTCTTTAGTCTTACCTTCGATGTAAACAGAACAAGTTTGCAGATAAGTTCCTGGCGGTTGAATGAGCGGAAATTGCGTGGAGTTCCGCAAGAGCGGAAGACTTCGTCCGCTGCTTGAAACGTTTTTTTTTATTATTAAAAAGTTGTATTTCATTATATATGTATATTTGTCACCAATTACTAATCACTTGAAATAGCTAAATCAAAGTTAAAACATACAGAATCTACAAAAGCTTGTATTTGGTGTGCAGTTCATGGCAATACATTGTGCAACTGTAAACCAACAATTCAACAATAAATCAAGTGGCCAAAATGCTTTTGAATGCCATTTAATGAATAAATAAATGTTTTATGCAAAGAAAATGGAAACTTCAAAATAATGCAATGGGTATTTCAGTTGTCAGCGTCCAGTTTTTTTGCTTCAAATAATACTTACATTTCCAAAACGTACATTTAAACTTTATTTAGTCCAACCAATTTCACGATATTTACTTTCATAAATAAATGCCCTCAAAGGATTTACCGTCAAGGAGGCTCTATTTTGAACCTACACTTCAAAAAGGTTTTCAGCTTCTTTTTCCTTCCATTTTGGCTCATTTACAATGCGGCTGTGCTTCACTGCTTGGCTGCCTTTCTAGAATTAAACCTCCTCGAGGCCGCCTTCTGGTTCATCTGCTTGATGTTCAGGGCATCAGTCTCAGGCTGTTCTTTAGCCACCTCTTCTTCGGCCTGTCCCTCTGTCTGCTCCGTCTCGGCGCCCTGGGCGGCAGGCATGGACCTGAGCCACTGCTGATAGTAACCACGGAATCCATCAATCTGGATAAGGTAGTTGTTCCTTTTCTTGAACTGAGAGAGAATTAAAACAAAAGGAATGACTACGAGAGAGAGGAATATTGAAAGGTATTGCAATAGAGTTAAAAGAAGGAGAAAGTTAAATACAAACAAATAGTTTGGCTTTCGCCAAACAAAGACACAGTGACTGACCTGGTCGTAGCTAGGGGGATACTGTGCCGCAAATTCCAGCTGTTTGATGATGACTTCGTTTGGCCATACTTTCAATTCAGCCATTTTCTCCAGCAGTGTCTTCAGGTAGATGTAGTCCAGCCTCCGAGATGCCCGGCCAATCAGAGCAGAGAACACCTGGACATTGGGCCTAAATCTGGCATCCTGCATGAAACGAAGTGACCATGCGTGTTAGCATCTTCAGTGTCAGTATAACAACATAAATTATTAAGTAATAGTATTATCTATCATTATTACTAGCATTACTATTCTTCCTATAGTATTAATACCAGATGGCAGCAACTGCATCCAAATCTCCAAACACTAGTCCCTCACGGCACTCCATGTTTCATAAGCATTCACTTGAGGACGTTGAAAAACTTCCTCACCTCCATGTCTTTGAGCAACTGAAGACCATCTTGTTTCTGAACACAAGCCAGCGCAAGACAACCGTAAGTCTGCACGTCTGTATTTACATGTCTCTGGTACATCACACGCAACACAGCCTGGGAAAAATATCGGATAGCATCAAACCACATACAATTTCTACAACATGGCCCGAATATTCTCAGTTTGTGGGTTATGGGTTGACGGGTGTGCGAGTGAGTTTTTTTGTACCTTTGCTGAATCCAGGTCACCGGCTTTTGCTGCACGGCGAATCACAGTGTTGAAGAATGCTACGTCGAGCTTCACCTTGTGCAGCTTGGCTCCCTCCAGAAGCATCTGCAGCGACCGGTCGCCTGGCTCCATGCTGTCAGCCAGGAGGGTCAGGGTACGGAGGTCCGGTCGGAGGCCGCTGGAGACCATCTTCTCCAGGAAGCCTTTACCTCCGCCTATCAGCGCCAGTCTATCGGAAGCGCCGTCCACTGTGCCGATGGACACCGTGGTCCCACTGCTCCTCTCAAAAAGCTCCAGCAGGTTAGGGGGCTCTGTAACGGGCACTGGCTGACAGGAGGGAGAGCCATGAGGTGCCTCCTCAGCTAAATCCATATGGTGGGCCCCGGGTACGCTGCTAGAGGGTACGACGTCTGCAACTGTGACATGTGCACTGCCTTTTTGGTCTTGACCGTCAGTGGTTAACGTGCTGTTGCCCCTCTGGCCAGGCTGTAGAAACAACTGTTTCTCCAAGAGGTCAATGTCTATGGAATCCCTGCTCCCTCTCCTGGACTTCTTGCCAGCCGCCGTCAGGCCCTTCTGATGCGTCCAATCAGGGCTCAGCAGAAGGTTTGTAGCAGTGGTTGGGTCACCAATCCCACAGTCCCTTGCCGTCCTCAAAAGTAGGTTGTAGTTTTTAGCATCTGGGTAAATCCCTGAACGAAGCATTTGGCGCCAAACCTAAAAGAAAGACAGGAACAAACAATGTTATACAACAGAAATTACAATAGTTCTGTTGGATTTGTGCACATGCATGACCATTCCTAGCCTGGCCATTACCAGCCTTTGACTTTGATTCTCTCCTGTCATTCAGTCTGGGACACCGTCATTAGATTTTGACTTCTGTAATGGGCGGAGGCTTGTGTGAGGTTTAACATCATTGGAGTTAGTAAACAAATCCCTAGCTACCTGTTCTGAAATCGTAGTGACAATGAAGATTCAAGATCATGGATGTTAATGACCATGTGCCGATGTTGTAAAGTTATTCTGAGAGTAGAGGGGAAAATATGGCATTCCAAACTCTTATTTGAAAAAACAACAGTGTTTTCAAATACACGGTCAACTGTGATTCACCGTCAACTGTTGAACTACTTGAAAGTGAAACTCGGCGGGCAACTTCATCGCTCTCAACAGCACCCCCCTTCGCTGATTGGCCCGCCGAAAATGGAGACACTGGATCTCGAAAGAAGCGGACGTTTTGCCAGACTATGTCCCAGAGCAAAATCAAATTGGGCGGAAGTACGTAGCTGTTATCACCAGGCTAAACCATTCCTACCTGTAGAGCTAGTCTGAAGCCGGTTTCCTTTTCCAATACACATCCCATCAGTAGGTAGTGAAAGGTCTCCTGAGTGACTACATGCTGGTTTTCCAGCATCTCCTGTATATAAACACACATTTATAAATGCATCATGAATACACCACCCTGCAATGTCAATACAACATAAATGAAGAGATCAAATGAAACGTACCCGGATTGTGTGAATACAGGCTTGAAGGTGGTTTGTAGTGGCGTGTGTCTTGAGGAGGGCATGATATGTGATGGTGCTAATTGGGTAGTTTTTGCGACGAAGTTCTTGTTCCAAGTGCAACGCATGTTGGAGTCCTGCTTGTTTAGATGGCGATTGGGCACAAGCATTGAACAGCGCGGTGTATGTAGCATCTGTAGGGACCAGGGCCCGTTTTTTCATCTGAAAGACAACACAAATTACTGTAAATAATACTTAGCCTTCAAATGGTTGTTGGTCAGAAACAATGCAATGGCAAAAGGGTGAATAAGTGAGGGCATCCCTACATCATTATACATTTTGAAGGCCTTCTTCAGTTGTCCAGCTCTACCACAACCTCCTATAAGGATGGTGTAGTTATACTCTTCTGGCTGTAACCTCTCTCTTTTCAACATGTCTCCACTGAATAGATCCAACGCCTGCTGAAGCTGTGTTTGGAAAACAAACAAAAAAACACATCATTGAAATGAATAAGCAGTGCAGCATACAAAGTAACCAGTGCCACTTGCATTATAAACGGTTGCCCACGATTGATTGTGTGAAGGTAACCCGATGAGAGACTGACCTTGTTTTCTTTTATCAATTTCTTACACTGTAGGAAGTACCAGTAGGACGTATTGTTCCCCCTGGCCAAGAAAGGTTTTCTTGTCTCCCTTTCATCCATGCAGTCATCTTCTTGAAAACGTTGATTCTGGATTTCCGGGGTACTTTTTCGGAAGGACCTCCGGGTGCCAATATCACTGGATAATGTACCAAACTGCTCCCCGGGATAGTCCGGGTCTACCTGATCCGTCAGGTCGGCTGTAGACAAGGGCTTCAAATCTTCGTAGGATGTTGACACGATTGATTTATGTCTGGTCAATCCACTGGTACTCCGTGAAGTATCGTTCAATAAAATACCTTGCGACCAGGGATACCGCGTTCGTGTTTTTGCCGATGAACTCTTTTTAGCAGTATAGACGTGGGAGGATCTGGCGACTTGTACTAACATCTTACTCACTCTTCGCATGCACAAACAAGAAGCAGAGTTCAACATATTGGGAGCTAGCTAACTCAACGTTGTAACGAGCGGCTAGCCTAGCAGGCTCACGTGTATGCAAGACTGTAGAGGTGACAAAAAGACATTAGCAGTCGATTATCGAGATACGGCTTGTTAGTATGGATACATATATCGGAGGATGTTAAAGAATTGGCATATACATGTATCCGCTAGATTGTTTTAATCATTGTTATTAACTTAATGTTATATATAGGCTATAACTCCAATGCGTTTCCCTATGTTTTGACAATCCTAGATAATACATTGATTAGTATGCCTGTCAAGTTGAAAACAGCTGATTTCTGCCATCATCATAGGACGACAGTCAGATGATTTGAATTCCTTTCAAAAAGTAGTTTAAGTCGTACTGGATGCTTCAAGTAGGGTCTACTAGTAGTCATAAACTACTAATTGTAGTGCTAAAATTTGCTACATCTAAAATGTAGTTCGAGGATGAAAAGCAAAAAAAAAAAGCATACACTTTTACTTTTTCCACAACTATTATATAGTTTATTACAATAAAACATCTATTGAAGTAGTTGGTTAACAAAAATACGTTTCCCATGTTTCATAAATATGGCACCTTAAACATAGAATTTGCCATTTTAATGTGCAATTCAAACACTGATACATATTTTGTTAGAGTAGACTGCTCTAGTAGTTGGGGCCATAATTTTTTGGATAAGGGTCGAAATTCATGTAGCTGTATAGCAATTTTGCAACCAAAATGTCCTTGACCCAAAACCCTAAATCACTTCCAACCATGCTTCACTTGAGCTGAAATACACATACGTTTTTTTATTTTATTGGTTGTTTATCAGAACAGGTAACACTCAGGAAGTCAAGTCAGCTGTGCGCATTTCAAACAACTCTCACACTCATTGGGGCTTTTAATGGAAGGGCCCAGCAGCGAGTCACAGAGAAGGTTCACCAGGGCGTGAGGAGGGGCGTCTGGGCCACCCGACTCTGGAACAGTGTTATCTTATCCAGGACGGTGAGTGGAGTGTCTCTGATGACCAGCGCCAGGTCCTCATGCTGCAGGGGGAAGATGACCACACTCAGGGCTGCCCGCTCAGCTGAATGCCTGGTAGAGAACAGAGAGGGGTTATTGGTGCTGCAGGTAAGATTTAAGGAATATCAGAGTGTCATTTGTTAGAGATGGCACAGCCGTCAGTCAGCTATTAGCGTGTTAAATGCGCAGTGAGAATCGACTGCTCCTGCCCCTGTGCAAGCCAATTTAGATTTGGGACCACTCCCGAGGTCCTTACTGATCAATGAAAACACCCCGATTGGTTTAGGGAATCCATCTTGCCTGTCAATCACAGTGTGGATGGAGGGAGAAGAGAAAGCATGGGCTTTTTGGTTGAGTTTACAAATCTCACTCTTTTTTGTCTCTCAAACCTGTACCACTTTTGGTGAGATGTGAGCAGAAAGCCTTAGCCTGGCTTAGTCTTCTTTACCTCTCAAATCCTACCGAGTGCACCTTTAAAAGATGCAAGCAGATTACCTAAGCCTTGTTTAAACTTCAGAAGAAGGTACATGAAGGTCTTGCAGAGGCACCTGCATTAGTCTTGCATGACACATTGTACACAAGATGAGCCAAAGTCCACGAGGTGGCAGTACAGCGCTTTCCAAGCCCAAATTGTCATGTATGAGAATAGAGCTGGAACTAGAATCACTTAGCCTACAGCTTCACTGGCTTTTGTTTTGCAATGAAAATCATCAAAAATGTCTTTCTAGAAATCTCTTTATGTATCACAACCAACTAAAAACATTAATTGTCCATTCTATTCTTGCTTCCCTCGAGACAAGAACACTACATGCTGACGGACATGTTTTGTACTACGTACAAAAAAAAGTCCCCAACAACACACTGACCTGTCGATCAACACCTTCTGTAGCGTGCGACAGGCCACCAAGGTCCCACCCATGAATATGTGGCACACGTAAAGACTGGGGCAGCGAGCCACAAAGATTTCCGTGGCAACAGGGTCAAAGGTGCCACTGCGTGAGATGAGGCAGAGGCGTTTCAGACGGGAACAGCAGGAGAGAGCCTCAAAGAACGATGCGTTGGCGCTAAGGTAAGGCTGCTCTAACCTACAGACAGAAGGGCAGAGAAGAAGATGGATTGGTAGTTTAATTACTGTACAGTACTCGGGGCTAACTTTTGACTGTGCAGTGAAACGAATTTGATTCATAACCAAATGAATCAACAGATTGGTAACCAAACGAATACATTGATAACGATGAATACTGAGGAGGCTGAGACAGACAGATAGCACATATAACATGCAAAACGCATAGGAATGTACAGGCTAGCTGAAAACGTAAAGTGTCGTCGTGAAATAAATCATTCATGGGCTGCACCTCATTAAATTGACAAAATAGCTTGTGACAACCTGGCTTGTGCTCATTCGGAGCTGGTTGAATCACCGCACGGCTAACCTGAGCTCCTGCAACTGCGTGCACAGCCGCAGCGTATCCAGCAGCGACACGGTGTAATTCATGGTCTTCAGGGAGCCCAGGTTGGCCAGGGACAAAGCCTGGAGGTTCGGGCAGTGCTTTGCCACCGGTATCAGCCCGGTCCCCTTGTGGATCCCCGGCAGCCCGGCCAGCGTCAGGCGTCGCAGCCTGGGCAGGGCCTGCAGCGCCGCCACGTGAGAGTCTCCCATGCCCCGGGCCCAGGCGCACATACCGCGCGGCTCTATGCAGGCGCGCGTGCACGGCTCCAGGCGGGGCAGCGTGGAGATGAACCCGGGCCCGATCAGCTCCAGGGTATCCAGTAAGGGGCAGCCGTGCAACAGCTGCGCCAGCCCGGAGGTGCTGTCCCTCGGTAGCGACGGCTCCGAGTCTGACGGCTTGTAGATCTGGAGTCCGACTCGCGGCGCTTTCCTCAGGCCGTGCAGCAGGGATGAGGATGGGCTCTGGTGCGCGGTGCTGTGGTGCGGGTTGCATCCGTCGGAGAGGGCGCAGGCCGGCAGAGCCAGGGAGCGCAGGTGCTGCAGCCGGGACAAGCTGGCGCACAGATGGGGCTCCCCGTCGAGGCCCGGCGTGTTTTCGTGGTGGTAGTGCCTGTGCATCAGGTTGACGTGCCGAAGCCTCGAACAGACGCTCGCCAGTCGGCTCATCGTCCCAGCGGTCAGGTGATCCTCGCCCCCGCGCATCGCGCTGCTGTCCGGGTAGAGGCTGTGACTCGTGGCGCTCAGATTGAGGCTGACGAGGCGCGCAGCGTCCCGGACCCCGCCCTCCAGCAGGGACCGGAAGACCTGCATCCACAGGGCCGGGCAGCGGCTGAAGCTGAGATGCTTGGGGCTGTTCCCCCGAAGCGCTCGCTCCAAGGACATGGAGTCCCACCATGAGCGGGGGAGCTGCAGCGCCTCCAGGTTACTGTGGTTGCCCAGGCAGTGGGCCAACGGGGTTGCGGCCGGCCAGTGGGCCGGATTGGGGCCAGGGATGGACACCAGGAAGACTCGCAGGCGCTCTGGAACGTGAACGCTGAACACGGCAAGGTAGAGAAGGAGCAGGGTCTGGTTTACCTGGAAACAGCCGCAGGAATGGCTAATTACAGATAATCTGACTATATTGCTAATGATATGCAATGGGTTGTATTCACACACACTCACCTCTCCGGGTGCCAGTTTGGCACTAAATTCCTCCAGCTGCTGGTAATGTGGCACACTGCTCTGGCCCACCATTAACTGGCAGCACACACCGATGCCCTCTCTTGTCACGTCTGGGATATCAAACTGTAGTGCTAATCTAATCATATGACACACACCAACAAACGATATATAATTCAACTTGGATTGGTCACTGGAAGACAGAATACATACCCCACGTTTAACTTTGTACGAGCAAGACAGTAAGCCTGGCCTTGACTCCACATGGTTACCTGCGAAGTTGGGAGCAGCAGGGCACCACACCATAACTGGGAGTGAGGAGTGTCTGTCTCAGCTCCGACAGGCGGCTCAGCAAATCAACAGCCTCAGAGCTCAGCTGGGCTGAGTTGAAGCCAGGTGACACATCGAAAGCGAGCGAATTGAGGCAAGAGAGGGATTCCAGGAGGCGAGAGAGTCGAAGGGAGGTCAGACGACAGCCAGTGAGGTCGAGCCGCTTGATTGCCCGGCAGCGTCCGAGATGCTCCATAGTGGAGCCTGACAGCCAATAGCAACCACTCAGACTGAGTGACTGCACTTGATTGGCTAGTTGCTTCAGCACATGCCTAAACGATAGATCACTGGCCTGGAGACAAAGAATCACAGATGACTTGACACAGAAACAATCTTTACAAAGTCTTAATTATAAATAAGAAGCCTACCGTGTATTCTTCTGATAAACAAACGTGTGTCAGCAGGGTCTTATCATGGCACAGCACACGCAGCTTGCGGCAGACGCGTGCCACATTTAGCAATAGGTCACATACAGGAACATAGTGGAGGATGCACAATACAATTTCGTCCGACAAGCTTGAAATTCCAACAGAGGTCATCACATCTTCCTCACAGTGGTCCTGTGGATGACAATAAAACACATACACAAAATGGCATAATGAAAATGCAATGGCAATAACAATGATTAAATATAAGTTAAGAGAGTTTACGTATTCAATACAAGTCTCAGTGATCACCAGGTACATCTATCTGAAACTGTGATGAGAGGTGATCATGGTCCATGTATTTGTTACAAGACAAGACACTGAAAATGGCCCAAATGTGTGTGGATCAATTCATTTGATCACAAATGTTTGTAAGTTATCAACTAAAATCAGTCAAGTCAAATAGTGACGATGCATATCAACGTTTGTAGCGAACGCGTTACCTTCAATAACAGTAATATGCAGCCTGGTAAAATATTACACATGATAGCTAAAATTAGCTGTTAAGTCACCCTAGCAGTAGCTTATCCAAGCCGTTTAATTGTCAACAAAACTGACCTGTACGCGCGGGTGGTCCACATTTACCAGCTTTTCCGTAATAGTCGAACTCATCCTTACACGAAAAATGTAAAGTGATAAATACAAGTTTTACGGCGGTGTCTATGGATGCTGTGAAATATGCATTGGCTCTTCTACTGGTGAATGGAAAAGTCGGAAGACTTTCACAAACGGACACACTTCCTGACAGCAATAGATGCCCGCGCATGCGTCCTACGGATCAGCATTGACAGTTGAGAATCAGCGGATCTGGTAGACATTCCCAAAGTATTTATTATAAGAACAGGTAGCCCGCCATGGATGTAGTCCCCTCAGGGTCTAGTTATTTCATGAGAACGCCAATATTAAAATGGTAGTATTGTTGGGGACTACGTAGCGCCCGGTATCAACATGGTTGCAACCACTAATAAAAGTGGACTTGACTGAAAATGCATTTGTAATGGCTTAGTGGAGGTAGCGCATACTTATCTTCTATGCAATGTTGCTTATATTTTGTGTCTACAATCTTGACTACGTTCACCATAAGCAAAAATACATTTACATAATAGCAACTGCAGTGCAGCAAGCAGGCCGAGATGCATCACGTTAAAATACATGGAATACAGTTGATCAAGCATCAATATTTACTTTCGTTAAACAGTTGTTGCAATTTTCAGGATTGCGTCTAAATGATTGACTAAAGAAAACATTGCCATTTAGTGTAATGCACGAGGTTCTATAAAATAGTAATGGCTAGACAAGTGACAGCTTGCTCAACAAATGGGCCTTTCAACAGGCAGGGCCAGCATTATGCTGTACAGCAGATGGGGTAGTTTAGCCAGCCGAGATG
>JAOPJJ010000102.1:9418503-9421003 GCA_027122795.1 Enchelyopus cimbrius | reverse complement strand
ACATCTTCATCCATGTCTGCAAGGAAATCGGGAGAATGTTCCAAAATTAAATATAGTGGCTTACTACAGAAAATGTAATACAACTTGTGATTAAATAAAGATTCGGGTAGTAGACAGTGGACTTGTGGTTCCACAAAGTCTGCTTATACTTCGTCTCGCCATTGCCATATAAGGAAATAGTGAGAGCAGCTTCGGGTGGCATCACGATTTGGTGATCCATCACCAAATCTTACTCCTCCACATTGTACGTGCTTAATAACCCTACTATAAAATACACCTTCCATCAGCTGCCAATACAACACTAATTCAAACTTCTCAAATAATTAATTTAATAAATGTCATTAATTAGGTACAATTCATACGCACGTATAATTCATCACACGTCAGCCTAAAAATGTAAACCCTGGGTCAAATTATCACAATCCAAACCCAGTTATCCTTAAAAATAATTACTCAGGAAGACAACTCCAACTACATCTTAACGTGTGTCCAGTCAGTCGTGCCAGCGAGACTGAACATTTGGCAACATTTAAAATCAACTGCTACAAAAAGCATGCCACGCGTGAAAAATGAATGAGTCCATAACTAACAACTACAACATTTACAGTGCATAAAAAGACCAACTGCGTGAACAAACGCAGCGGGTAACGACAGTAGAAAACTGTGTTCAGAAGGCTGCCATTGTTTGCAAAAATAGCTACGGAAACAAACGATTACGTGTCTTTAATAAAAGCCAAATACTATGTACTTCTTACCTGTGTTGGGTTAAGTTAATCGCCTGAGTAGTGCGGGAAGAAAATGTAGGACGCCGGTTTGTGCAGTGTCACAAGTGGACTGCACTACAGTAGATGTCGGGCTTTATGGGAACTCTCGCCGCAGCCCCTTTCCATAAAAGGAATACTTTACCAACGGCGGCTCCTGATTGGTTCAGATGCGTCGACTAGGTGTGGCGCGGTCAAATTGAGGAAAGCTTCCCCGTAGAAAATGTTTCGGAACAAAATAAAGGCTAAGCTAAAGGTTAATTTCAGTTGTCAGTTGTGAAATACTATATATAATAGATGGCAAATTGGAACCAATAATTTATGCTTAGGGAAAGTATGTGAAGAATTCCTTAATCACTCTATTAGTGGTCAGACGTTGATAACTAGCCATGACTCACAAAGTGTTGATGACGTGTGCATCTGATTGGGTAAGCCTACTCAGTAAGAATGCATCATTTCGCTCACGTTGAATCAAAAACTACAGTGGACAGTAGTGTGAAATGCACACTGTACTCAATCCGCTGTAACAGTGGAAAAAGGTTCATTCAAGTGAATTGCATTGTATTGCATACAGTATAGGCAATCTAACAGAGTAAAACATAATTAATCTTTATGTTTGTGCCTTACCATAATTCAAGTGCAATGCTGTGCAACATATAATAACAGCAACATCCATACCAACACAGATATATTGCATGAAATGAGCCAACATGTTTTGAAAGAATCTCAGGCACATCTGTCAGCAAGTAAAAATAAATGTATTACATAGCTGCTATTATATCCTTTTTAACACATTAACACTAGCATTAGCTAGTGCACATCAGTCTCTCTCTCTCTTTCTCTTTCACATTCTCAGTCTGTGTATGTCTCTCACACCATTACTAGTCACATCCCTTTAAGGTTGTTTTCTTAGTGAGTCAGCTCTACTGGGTGTGACAGTACGTTTTTTCTTCACACCGCTGGCATAGGTGTACAGCATGTATCTACTGGTCACATACCATAGGTGAGGCATGTGTTATGGTACCTGTCACTGGCAATAGGAAGTGACACACCTTATGGCGTATGGCTACCCATATTGGTACAGAGATAATCACCTTTTAATGACACAACCTACTATGAGTCATTTCACATAGGCGTGCAGGTGAATGAATCCCTTGCATCATAGTCTATACGCGGAAACCCTGAAACTACAAGTTTGATTTGTCATATACAAAGTTGTAAAAGTGGAGTGAGGTGCTTGTATTTACAACGCATGTACATTACATTCAATGGGAGAGTAATCCCAGATCAAAGCTGTGTATGAAGCTAAATGCTTACTTAACATGGGTTTCTGGGTGGGTCAAGGATTCTGTTTTGGCTCAATAAGGGCAGTAGACTTTGCCCATAACCTTACTCAGAGAATTCCCACCACTGTAGTATGGGTTCCAAATAAGGACATATAGATCCAGCCTCACAGGAGAGGCAGGAAGTGCACTTTACATGGCGCTCACACACAGGAAGTGACCATAAAGTCTCAAACACACATAAAAGCAGACACACCCACACACACAATCTCCTTGACATATTTTGAATGAGAGCATGTCAAAATATTGCAAGATTGAAACACTTTGAGAATTATGGACCGATCTACATTATTATCTATTATCTACATGCAAAGGCACTTAGACACACACACACACACACACACACACACACACACACACACACACACACACACACACACACACACACACACACAC
>JAOPJJ010000102.1:9400556-9414063 GCA_027122795.1 Enchelyopus cimbrius | reverse complement strand
GATTTTTTTTTCAACTCAAAATTGCCCGGGAGCCATATGCCGTCACCTAAAGAGCCATAGGTTCCTGACCGCTGCTCTAAAGTCAAAACATTTCACAATCCACACACTCTGATCCCAGATCTAAATCCAATTTTGATTCCACCAGAATATATCTGTAGTTGGGTAAACAATGTGCTCGTCAGCTTGTCTTTGTGTTTATGCCACTACGGTAGTCTTTTTTCAGACCACATAGTAATGAAATCATCAGCTGACTATTAGTACAAGTGTGTCTGAGCAGCTCACCTATTTCTCAGTGTAAACTTCCATTACAGGACTTCACACCCAGGCTCTGTTACCACGTCCTCATCGGTTACAGTCATGAGGCAGAGGAAAAACCGGTAATGTGCGCGTGTGTGGGTGCGTGTGTGTGAGTGAGTGTGTACATACCTGCTCCGGGTCTGGTTGACTTTGGCCCGGATCAGCATGGCTCGGTAGCGCCTCACTGCCACCAGTGCCAGGATGACCACTAGGGTCAGCACGACCAGCAGGACGGCCAGACACGCCCCCACCAGCCGCGCCCGCGTCATGCGCACGTCGCACCTCTGACCCATGAACCAGAAGTGATCTCCTGTGAGACAGCTGTTCAGACATACAGACCAAAGTTCTATAGGTTTTACGTTTTTGTATGGAGGGGGGTCACACCGACATGCGTGTGTGTGTGTGTAACCTGACCAGAATGTGAGTCAGTGTCTGTCAAGATCAGCAACAATTTGTGTGTTTGAGGATGTGTCAGTGTGTGTGTGTGTGTGTGTGTGGAGAATGCCCACAATGTGTGCGTGTGTCCGTCTCCATCGAGATCAACTAAAATATGTGTGTGTTTTCGCATGCGTCAGTCAGCATCTGTGTGTGTGTGTGCATCCTCACCGGCAGACAGGGAGCTGGCCCGGGTGGTGGGTGCAGATCCCATGGTGGTGGCAGTAGTCTAGGTTGCAGACGGAGGAGCAGCTGTGGTTTCCTCCTCCAGGCCGGCTCACACACTGGAAGCCG
This sequence comes from Enchelyopus cimbrius, assembly GCA_027122795.1. Lineage (NCBI taxonomy): Eukaryota > Metazoa > Chordata > Actinopteri > Gadiformes > Gaidropsaridae > Enchelyopus > Enchelyopus cimbrius. The sequence continues at coordinate 9,413,037 of JAOPJJ010000102.1, read as the reverse complement.
TCCGGGCACTGTAGCAGCCAGTCACACAAGGGCCCCCGGAGCCCTGGCCGCGAGACACCCACACACGGGTTGAGTCGTACGGTGTATGGTACAGGCCTGACCCCAGCTGTATGGGAGCCTCAGAGGGCCTTAAAACATTTAAAAAAAGCCTTCTGCTAATTTCTCTTTTGTATGTTGTATATGTTTGAACATCTTTAAACTCTGTAGCACTTTGAGATTTCCGAATGTAAAGTGCTTTACAAATAAAATGTATTATGTATTACACCAAAACTGTAGGTACAAATTATTATCTTGACCCGATATGGAAAGATGGAAATGGGAATATGGAAAACATACATATGGAAAGACAAACGGCTTGGTTTAATGGTTGTCGACATTGAACACGGGACCATATGTTATTGGTCCCTTGCTTTGTGAGTCAGCGCTAGTTGTCTGCTAGCACTTACGAATCAACAGCTCCAATTTAGCTCTGAGCAGATGAAAGACTATGAATACTTTGATAACTGGCATGAGATGAGAGGGTTTAACCAGCTTCACTGCATAGAGCAATACTGTGCATCCCAAAGTGACGCTCACCTCCCACTGTGATGTTGGTGACCTTTGAACTCCTGAAGCGCCGTCCCTCCACAACAGCCTGAGACAGTCCTGTACATCCCAGCAGGGAGTCCGGACCGCCGGTCCCCAGCCACACCGCAGCCCCCCTGGTCTCAAACTCCACCAAACTCTGCACCACAAGGCCTCTGGAAAATCACCCATCAAATGGGGCAACAACCGTTCAAGTATCTCACATATGTTTATATCGAACGGGAGTAACATTCTCCAGCATGAGCTCACCTGCTCCAGACCCCCTGCAGCCTGCTGAACCCTGGAGCTTTCAGCAGGTAAGGGAGTATCTAGAGAGAAACATGTTGTCGTTATTTTGTGTTACCTTTTAGCTCGCAGCGTTTAGACACACACACATAAGGAGGTGGTAGGGTTGAAGCATCTCGCTCAAAGATGTGAGGTTGAAACCCAGCATGTGTGTGTGTGTGTGTGTGTGTGTGTGCGTGTGTGTGTGTCTCCCCACCCAAGCCGCCATGTCCACCTCTGGGTCGGTAGTAACATTTGAGTCGAAATCCTCCACCACGATCTGCAACAGCAGCTCTATGGACTCCACTGACACGAACAAGCAGAACAGAAGGTTTAAAAAGTATCTCCAGTATATATACAGTCTGACACAAGGTGACATTTAGCAGAGGGACCTTACAGACAAGATCCTGATGGATGGGCATCACAGGGATGCGTACAGCTAGACGGTTTGAAACCAGAAACATGTGCCTAAACTATTTGGCCATAGAGACAAGGCCCTGGTCGCCATAGCGACGGATAGACCGGACAAGGAGCCGACCCATTCTGTACCTCTGAAGGCGGCCGGCTGGTCAGGCACGATGTAAAACCTGGGCGGCGGCCGGGTGGTGGTTATGTTCCAGCTGGGCCAGGGAGTGGACGAGGACGGTGTGCCCGCCGTGCGGTGCTCCTGTCTGGGGTCTGGGAGCACCCTGGTGGAGGGCTGCTCCGGAGCTCTGAATGGGGCCGTCTCCGTGACTGGGAGGCTCTGGGGTGCGGAGCGTTGGGAGGGTGCTGCTGACGTCATGGAGAAGTCCCGCTCCGCTCTGCCCGGAGCTGCGTCTGAGCCTGCGGGCGTCTCCGAGAGGAAGGCGTGCGTGGAATCCAGAACAGGGTCGCCGGCCCACTTGTAGGACGGAGACGTTTCAGCGGAAAGCGTGGAAGCAGGTGTGGATGTGGTTCCGTGTTCAGCGAGGGATGTGTGCATCCAGGGTGCGGCAGTTGACACCTCAGTGTCTGACACATCCGTTTGCCCATGCGTCTCAGCTGCCCCCGTGAGTCCATCTGTCCGTACATCTGTGGGTCCGCTCACATCTGTCCCACCTGTCGATGGCAGTGAGCCAACAGGGGACGGTGTGTGTGTGACAGCAGGTGGAGCTGTCTTCGTGGCGGTGGCGGCCCGGCCCAGAACCACCTCTCCATCGGTGCTTGGATCACTTGCGGTCGTCATGGTTACGTTGGAGGAGAGGATGAGGGAGGTGCTGGTGGTGGAGGGAGGTGGAAGCGCTCCCCTCTGGGATGACGTTGACGTTGGTGTTTCGGGGGCCGGATCAGAGCTGGTTTTGGTCCAAGCTGAGGACATGGAGAAGTCTAGGTTCTGCTCAGAAGCTGAAGTGTTGGTTGTTATGTACATGCTAGTGTCCTCGATAGAGTTGGTGCTGTGTTGCGTTTTGCTAAGCGTGGCGGTTGTGAGAGGTTCAGCAGAGAGGGTGTGATGCAAGACCCGGTCTTCAAAACCCACGGTAGAGGCAGTTTCTGAGGATTCACCTGCAACATCAGGAAGGGCATTTACAGAGGAGTTCATTGGCCCATTATGTGGAAGAGAAGACGCTGTTTCAATAGAGCCATCCAGCTGAGGCCTGTCTGGGTTTGACGATTGATTTGCCCAGACTGGCCTTTCTGAGGAGGCTGGTGCAACAGTTACACCATAGGTGTCCGTAGAGCTTAAATCTTTCAAACTAGATTCACTCTGGTCTTTTAAAGCCCTGGCTGACAGAGTCCCACCAGTGGGAGGCTGTCTGTACGGACTCCCCGTCCAGGCAGAGGTCTGCCTCCCTCCGTCGCTGCTGTGGGCCTCCGTAGCCGCGTCGCTTTGAGTTACTGTGGTAGGGCCCGCCCGGGGCCCGGCCTGGGAGGATATGGGAGGTGGTGGTGGTGGTGGGGTAGCGGAGGGCCCAGAGGAGCCTCTTTGTGTCGGGTGTGTGGCGGACGTGGCCCTGTCTGGCGCGGGCTGCATAGCTGCAGACGTGGGCCCGTTTGGGACAGGCTCCCCAGTGTGTGTTGCGGTGGCACCAGAACCAGAGGCAGTGGCTGGCGCTGTCTGCCATGCCGTGTGGGCGGGGGCAGCGCCGCTTCTCTGTGTGCCGAACGAAGCGGGTGTTTCAGCGGCAGCCGTTCCAGGTGAGGGTGAAGGCTGGGCCTGGCTGGCTGCGTGTTGTGGTTGCGATGCGGTGTTGTGCAACAGCTCGGACCGGGCGTCCTCTCTGGAAAAGACGAGGCCCTGTGTGACGCGGGCCCATGCAGACACATCCGCCCCATTGTCCTCTGTTTCCTGCGGAAGAGGCCGGCCCGTTTTATCAACCATCCCAGCCAGGGTCATTCCTGCCCCCGTGGGACCTGGGGGCCACCGGCCCAGGTCCGGGCCCTGGCCCTGGTCCTGGAGGGAGGTGCCCCGAGCGACCCACGTGGCAAGGCTCCCCCCCCCAGGCTCTGAAGGAGACGGCCTGCCTTCACCGCCTGCTTGCACCAGCGCGGCCTGGGGGCCACTTGTGATGTCAAGTCCCGGCCTAAGCCAAGGTTTAGTGTCATAGGTGTTGGGGGTGGAGGTGGTGGAAGTGGAGGTGGTGGTGATGGTGGTGGAAAAGCGTTGGGTTGAGTCCAGACTGGGGGTGTTGGACTCAGAGGAATTTGTCATAACTTCCTGAACTAGATCACCAGGAACAAAAACAATGTGAGAAGGACATGGAAATAAAATAGGCTCCAACACACACGCACACAATAATGATTTGATTACAACTTTACAGTTAAAAGCTTTACAGTTTGGTTAGGAAAGAACAACAATCCAACCACAATCTTCCACAGTTGGAAATAAAGTTGTGTCACCATAGTGCTATGCTGTTCTACAGTACACTTTAATACTCATGGCTTCATGAAAAACATGCAGTTGTTAGTCCTTAAAATCCATTATCTGCGGACACAATTTACTACTTCGATGAGAAAAACATCCACCACCCTGAAACATATTGTACAAATTAGATTAAATACCCGTGATCCAGCAGTGGGGAATTGGACACTGCAGGTCTAATGAATGATTAATGTAACTAGATAATTGGGGCACCTTCTGAGAAAAAGAAAGAGAAGAAGACAAACAAGGCGTCTTCCCTTCTGCAGCAGGCTGGATCCATCTAAGAGTTGTGGCGTCAGTATTTTATCAATTGACATATCCATAAATTAACTTGAAACTGACTACAGTAGTGGGTGTGATGCTTTTTGTTGCTGACGGGGGGAAATGTTGAAATAGTTTGCTGCGGTATACCGACAGAAAAGTGAAACACTACTAACCCCTAATCTTTCGAAATTGTTGGTAACATGGGGAACTTTTCGCCGTTTCAGTTTTGCCGCTACGAGGAAAAAACGTCATTACGCGCAGTTACAACACAGTCACCTATTCAGACAGATTTCCCGCTTCTCCACGACCCATAGCATATTAGTTTTCTTACCCATAAGGAGCAATATATATGCGTGGAGCTGCATTTCCAATCCCGCGACATTTCAGTGTCAGAACCACGAAAAATAACAAATCCATGCAGTATAAATCCGCGCAGAAAGATGCGAACAGCGGACAGTCACACGTTAGCCAACGAGCAGACTGTTCCGAGAAGCAGAGGCGTCAGGAACTTTCCCTCTCCATCGCTTCCTTCTCTCGGAAATCTTGCAGTTGTCAGCAGCCCCGTACACACTAACAGAGACGCACGTGTGTCGCTTAAAGGGATAACAACATTTCAAATTCCAGATCCTGTTAGTGACTTGGATAACAGGAGTCTGGGACGGACTGTGGGTTCCTAGTCATTAGTTTTTTTTCGGGAACGAAGAAAACGAAGTAGGAGGAATCTTGTCACTGTGGGGTTCATTGTAACTCCGCGGGGTTCCTCTTTACAGAGCGGACAGGGGGGCTGGTGGGATGTCATTAGACCCTCTCCGTAGGACATGAAAGCGGTTGCACTAATCATTATGGCGGGGCATCTCCAGACTCCAGGAACATGGCCCCTATAAACACTTAGGGCGGTTTTTTTCTCTTCATTGGAAGCTATGAGGAGGAACTTGGTCTTGGGGTTACCAGATTGCCGTAGAACACATGGAAACATTATAGAGACATGTTTAAATTGTTTGTTATCGTTTCTCAAAAGTGAAATCGGCCAAAAAGAAGCACATAATTCCCTTACAAAACAATACCTTTTTAATGACAAAAAAAAACAAAGAAAAAGATGACATGATGGTACTTCAGATTACACCAACATAACAGTTCCAGTAGTTTCCTTGGGCACAAGGACTTCCACACTGGAGTTGTTGTATTGAAAACAAACCACACATACTTTGTATAGACTAGGTTGGTGTTTAATTTGAACCCTCTTATGTCAAAGTAGCCTTTCTGACCTTCAGGTTGAAATAATTTCATTTGCGCATTAACAATGTTCATTTTTATTCTCTGCTCGTTTATTTCTCAGGAGCTTTTTATTTTTTTTAGCAGGTCAACGTTTCCTCCCTATAAGCCCAGGTCAGACCTATAAAGTAACTGCTTTGGTGCTTGGATGCATGCTGGGAAAGGATTGAGAGAACTTGAAGGGGCAAGAAACAGACCTAATGAGCCCACATGCAACTATCAACCGTTTCATTCTTATTATGTGCCTGCAGTCACAAAGCTATGTTAGGGAAATGTCTATAATTTGAGGATCACAGGCATTCTTATTTTGGGCGGGAAAATATGAGGGCATTGACTTTATATCTGGTGTACTGCCTCATGATCATTGACATTCAAAACATATCACTCTTTCACAGTGGTCCAACATAAAAACGAATGTAACGCAGATGGTCTTACTGTCATGGTCGTTTGGTTCGGAACATTAAGACATACAGTATAAGGGCGTTACGGGGGCCGAGTGGGCAGGATTGTGTACATCTGTTAGCATATATATGTGTTTGTGTGGGTGTTTAGGTGAGAGACTGGGCGTGGCTCCGTTCAGCCGGTGCGCATGATGATGTGCACGCCAGAGTCGGTGAACACAGGGCCGCTCATGTCTCCGACTTTGAGAGCAAAGGACGCGTCCTCGAAAGGCTTCTGCATCTGTCCTGCAACGCAAGAAGAGGAGGTGGAGTGTTAGAAGTCGCGAGGTGAAACATCCGTACCCGCCCATTTAGCAGGCGGGAGACTCAGAATTCAAAAGGCTCAGTCACACTGTTCTGACCCCTCTAACTGGCTCGTAGCATAGCGTGGCCTGCTGGGTGACGTGAGTGGGAGGGATTTAGGGAGAGTCTATACTAAGAATTATTCATCAAGATAGGCAAAGTTTTGCAGACTTTTTTGTAAATGTAGAAAGCATCCGTTATAGGATATAATGTTATTGAAGAATACGCCAAGATATCTGTAAATTGGCGTCCAGAAGGGGAATTAAACTATTTACTATTACCTCACATGAACAGGAGTTGGGCTACTGTAATACTGCAAGTACATGAAAGCAGCTAACTGGAAGAAATGCTAACCCAACAAACTTCCCTTCTGGAAGCTCAATGATAAATGATGAATGATGAACGATGAACTCGGTATACAACTTGTATGAATCTGAGTAAGACTAATAGATATCTCGATGTATCCCTTTAAGTTACAAGCTAGTTGAACAGTTTAACATTCAGACATTAATCAGTAGACATGTAAAACAACCAACTGGGAGGAACGTTTGTCTGTACCTCTTCCAAAGGGTCCCAAATCACCACCGTTCTTGGCAGAACTGCAGTCACTGAACTGGGAGGCGAGGGCCTCAAACTCCTCATCGCCAGACTTGATCTGCTCTATGTATTCTGCAGGTAGAGACAGAGTGGATGGAACAACATATCTATTTGATGCATTCATACACTCATCATTGACCTACTACGCGGACGTACTCTGAATGAGGTCCAATGCCTGGTCTTTGGAGCGTGTGATGTTCTCTTCCCGCCAGGAGGATGGACGACGTGATTGGCTGTGCTTGACCAGCAGGTGAGAGCAACGTACCTAGGATGAATGAAAGACATACGTGAAGCAATTACAATTGGCAACTACCACCAACTGGTGCATGGACAAGGTAGAATAACAAATGTACTGCAGTGTTTACCTTCTCTGGCTCGCCATGACCATCTCCGCCTGCTGGCCTCTCCCACTGGCTTGCATTGGTAATGTGATTAAAATAGTATACTCTGCCTTTAAAAGTTATGAAGAAAAAAGTACATCGATTAGGCAAAAATATCTTTTGGAGGAATAAGACAAATGAATCGTTCGTTTTCATACACGAGCGGCCTTGATATTTTTCTTGCGTCACGATTGATGGTTTGCCCAGGTGAAGCAATAACACCAAAAATGACGTCATGTGATACTGTTATCATTAAAAACTGGATTAAGTATGAAAAGACAAACGGTCCCTGTGTTCAAATCAGCGACAAGACGACACAAAACAACATAATCGCGGGTACAATCATAATATTTTTTTAATGATGCAGCTACATTGCAATTGATCGCTTCAATGCAGCAATGCACCTAGCTTGCCATCGTAGCTGGGAAGCTACATCCAGTTCATTGCAGTGTCGCTAGCTAGCTAGTATAGTTGGCGCCACTTAATAATTTTGAAATACCTGAATTTCGGCTCATCCTTTTCTCCCATCCAGATGGTAACTTCTCATCGTCTTCCATTTTTAAATTTTCTGTACTAATCAGTTTAAAAATGTGTAGTTCAATGTACTGGATTGTGTGCAGCAAAGAAGAATTTCAGCATTTACGTCAATTACGTTACACTTTACGGCAGAATTTGTTTTCGGATTCATTACCGCCCATTCCTGAAATGTCAACCAACCAGCGTTAGATTCAGACACGCCAGTCAATGTTTCAGTTATTTCATTGGTGAAGCGTGCATCTCATACACGAGACCACACTAGAACGATTTACGACAGCAACAAGGAGGCATTTTCAGATATCCACTCGTACGGAAAACATTTAGTCCGTAATTAATCGATAGGTATCAGTATATATATTTTGTATAAACTGTACATACGGTTTTAATGCCGTCCTTTTTTCATATAGTGATGTATTGTACATTTGACGGTCTTGTAGAAAGTGACTTCTCAGCCAAAGCTAACAAACAGTTAGTCCCTAATTAAAAGAAAATAGGATAAACTCGTTCATTGTCGACCTGAAAATTGCGAAGTGATATTGAAATAACGCAGACACCCTTTTCTCTGTTAAGAAGTTCACCGTATAAGAATCCAAACTAAACGTGCTGCACTGCTTCCTCGTAGATCGAAACAGTCAACCATTATAATCAAGATGATTGAGGTGGTTTGCAACGATCGTCTTGGGAAAAAAGTCCGGGTGAAGTGCAAGTATCCTTTAAGCATGTAATAATCGTCAATATGTGAAGGTTGGGTATTGGTTTTGAAATCATATGCATTACCGAGATACGAACGGTTGTCCAGGATGTTAGAATCGCACACTACTAGTCACAGTTTCGCGTGTCATCATAAGGTACATATTTACTCACACCAAGACAATAATCAGCTTAATTTAAGTACAGCTTTATGACCATGCATCCATTCCCTAACCTCTGCACACCAAGCTCTGAAGATACCATCGGAGATCTGAAGAAACTGATCGCTGCCCAGACAGGAACTAGGTGGGATAAGATCGTTTTGAAGAAATGGTAAGGCGTTTTGCTCTTGTCTGTTTATATTATTTCAATAGTCGCTTATACATTTGCATCTGACTTATCTGTACGTGAACCCTGTTGTGTGGTACTTAACTTTGAATGCGACTGTATTTATAAGTAACATCTGTTTTCACAGGTACACCATATTCAAGGACCACGTTTCGCTGGGAGACTGTATCCTTTAACCTTCATATTTTAGGATAGTTTGACACAATAATTATGTTTTACTATTAACCAGCTTTTGAGTGAATTTCATACTTGCTTGTTACACTTAATGGTCTCTGCAGATGAAATCCACGATGGCATGAATTTGGAGTTGTACTACCAGTAGAGGGCTGGATGGCCAGCAGTGGACGCTGCATGAACATGTGTAACTTTTATTTACACAACATGGATGCATATGCACACTCGCATACACACGGATCCGATTGGCAAATACACTTTTACTATCATAAAGGGTGTAAAAATAGAAGCCATACTGACTTGTTCAAACCACATCTGTGTGATTGACATCCAAACCTCCTTCATGGAAGACAATGGATCATGGTGATTTCAAAGACGGATATTCTTACCGTTTGGCAAATGTTTGGATTTTAGGACAGTGATATTCATATTGTTTGAAATAAATTGGTTATTTGTATATCCTTGGGTCTGGCCTATATTTATTTTTTAAATGTTCCTTTTATCAGACCATGCACAAACCGTGTTCACAGAGAAAATAAATAGGTGTTAGTCAATTTGTCTTTATTCTGATACACACCAAATCACAAATAGTTGTATTCATAGCTTCAGAAAGCATTGTCAACATCGACACGTACACAAAAAACGCCAGCCTCCAGTCTTGCCCGGTCATGCATGAGGATGTCAGCCGTATTCAGAGTGGTCTTCATCCACATAATTGGATGGAAATAAGCCCACCTGGGGATAAAGCAATGTGTGAAGAACCTTCAGAGAATCAACATCTTTTATAGAGGGCAGGATTGTGTAGTGGCTAATATGTTTTGACATATTAGAAATGAAGTTATGGGTTTGATCTCCAATGACAATTCTCAATCACATGCCAAACCTCCAATCTGCTGCTCACTGTTCATGAAATCAGACTCTGTGGCTTTGGCTAAAAGTGTATGCTTCATAACTAAAAGTAGTACATTGTGTACAGATTGATTGTGTACGGATGTACAACGTATCTCACCCGTCCATACACCTCGCCTTTCCACCATCCGCTGTTGCCCTTCTTGGAGATGATTTTGATGGTGTCTCCCTCACGCAGCGACAGCTCCTGCCGGTCCCTGGCTGAGTAGTCATACCTGGCTCGGACCATTCCAGCTATCTGCCTGCCGTTACCTGTCAAACACAACACACAACCCTGGGTATCAGCCCCAGTGCGGTCCAGAGTGGAGGTGTGTGTGTTTGTATGTAATATAGCCTACCTGGAACAGCTGTGTTTTTCTGTGCGCTGGTTTGTTCAGTGTGTTTAAAGGGTGTTTCCAGTGTTGTGTCCAAGTCCTTGAAGCATTCTATCAAAGAGTTCTGCTCATAAAATTGAATCATCTCCTGATGAGGAAAGATGGAAAATAATTTATGGTAAATTGGTATAAAAACTACTATTTGAAAAATCGCTGTAACTTAAGTATGTATAAATGTCTGTCACATGTTGTTACTGGGGTGGAATGACTTACTATCAAACCCTTGAAGGCCTTTTTATCATTGATCCGGAACAGGCCTTCAATGGAAGTGATTTTAATATGCCTTATGTCCATGTTGAACCTGTTATCAAAGGAAGAAGAGGGATGAAGATGATCGTTTGAGGGGCGGAGATACCGTGGGCTACTATGAAGGCTGCTCATTAGGAAAACGATCGTCCACAGCGTCTATCGTGTATATAAATGTGCGGCTGGTGGCTTACTTGATGCTAATGGCGAACTCGCCAGCATCCTTTTGGCGGACGAGGAAGGTCCCGTCAGAACGCGAGATCAGCAGGTTTTTGGCCTCAGTGCGATCCATGTTCCCTGCATACCTAAAAAGACACATTTAGGGTATTTTGTCCAAGTTTATGCAACAACACTCATTTCCTGGCAGTTATGGGATGTCCCATAACATAGTTATTTATGTCCCTTAAAGTTAAATAAAAGTATTCAAATGGATGTATACATTATACCATAATAACCCACGGTTTATACTAACATATTTCCAAATTCACTGATGCAGCAAACATGCAATAAGATTCTGAATGGGGTATTATTTCAGTGAGCAGTTATTCTTCTTCGAGCTATATTACATATCCGCTCATGGTGCATTAATCACAACATAATATATGACATAATGCCACTTACCAGAGAAAGCCTGTCAGGTTTGATGTGGGCCTCTAAGAAGGTGACAAACAATAAAAAAGGATTTTAAAAGACACACAGAACAGCTGACTGGCTGAACGGCTAGGACAATCTTAACAGACAACACTGAAATTATAGCTTTTAAATCTGACTCGCAGCATCTTTTATGCAAAGTACATTAACATGACATGGTGTTGTGTGACATTCTGTGAGGTGGTTAAGAGGCCATGGTTGCAGATGTACTCACAGAGGAAAACGGATGCACCTTGTTGCTTGGAAACCAGCCAGTGTTACCGGTGGTCACGTTCCTTCCCTGAGCATGAATACAACATCTTTGGTTGGCGGATCGCACGACCCATCGGTTGTCAATAACCGAGGTACTACTACAAATAGGCTTTTGCTGTCATTGGTTAGTATGGATCACCTATGCAATGACGTTTTGGATGATTTAGCGATAGAGGATATGAATACACAGTGCAGCAGCCAGACAGACTGGAATGTTGCGCAGTCGTTTTTACCTCCCACCAAGTGAGGTCCACATCCGCCTTCTTAAGCTCCAGCACATCCCCCCTGGAGAGATGGAGCTGTGGGCCAAACCCTGCAGGGGGTGGTGGCACCCCATAATACTCCTGGTGCACCTCCACCTTAGGAAGTCCTGAGGAACATGTGCGCGGCAATCAAATATCCTCCAGGCCATATGCTGGTCTGAAGCTGAATATCAAGTTGAAAAATAACCCAAACCCATGGAACTTCATACACTAATCAAAATCAAGTATTCAACAAGACCACGTTACACGGACTGTTATAAGATCTCATTCGAGATATCCTGTTTGTTGAATTGTAGGTGGCTCACCTATATTGATGTGCTGGCTAGGGGAGGACCTCGGAGTCTTCTAAGGGCGCAAAGGAAGACAATGTCGGTTTTGTCATTTCTTAAAACAATTGATGCAATTGAAAATAAAATGAGTCAAATAATAACCAATAGCTTCAGTAGTTGAGGGGGAAAATAGGCCCAATGATAGGCCCAGAATTTTGTATTTATTTTTTCAAATAAAGAGTAGGCCTGATTTGACTAATTGGCTTTGCATCCTTTCCTTCACACACACACACACACACACACACACACACAGACACACACACACACACACACACACACACACACACACACACTGAGAAGCTTACCTTCCTTGTGTTGACTGCGTGATCTGGTGTAGTGGAGAGATACTGTTAGATTGTGTGCCCACGGCAGCCTTGTCCGTAAAACCACATTCAGGAACACACACACACACACACACACACGCGTACCTGTTCTACGTCCACATGGGGCCACCCTGCCCAGGCATTCTTTGTGAGCGGCCATTTTGCAGTTGCTGCAGCGATACCCCTGGAAGAATATCCCTCTGAGGGAGTGGATTGGGTCATTCATTTGACTATTATTGGATGGAGGCTAAAACGCCGAACTACCGGATCTCTTTATCCATATAGGGGGAGGAAGAGAGACAGAGAGAGAGAGAGAGAGAGAGGTAGGGGAGGGTGGTGGGGGTGGGGGGGGGGGGGTAACTGAGTAGCATCAAGCAGGCGTTGCAGATGGCTGTTTCC
>JAOPJJ010000102.1:9376967-9393405 GCA_027122795.1 Enchelyopus cimbrius | reverse complement strand
ACACACACACAAACACACACACACACACACACACACACACACACACACACACACACACACACACACACACACACACAAGCACACTTAATTAATGAAGGTACACGCCTATATACTGTATATAAATATATTGGCTAAGAGGATTTAGATTCATATTTCGTCATTAAGTAATCAGCAGGAATTAACAGTTTTAAAAGAACTGTTCATAAACTGAGGGAAAAAACATTCCAAAACATTCCACAATTTGTATTATGTGCATATTAAGTTTATGTCAGAGGAAGCACTTACTCTATCTGGTCAGACAAGCTGCTGTACGTGTCATCATCAGCCGTACAGCCATCGTGAGGAAACGGCCTGGAGATTAGTGTGTGTGTGTGTGTGTGTTTGTGTGCATGTGTAGGTGTGGATAAGGGTTTGATACAGAACAGAAAGTGACAACCACATTAACTTCAAACAACAAATGATGATATTTCCATTAAGGATCACATAGCAATATTTCATTCGACCAAATGTCGGTTTAATGATGACAAGTACGTTGGACGTACAGTAACATGATGTGCATTTTAAGGCTCAGGGCCATCTGCTACTACGGAGCACAAGGTGTCAGTATGCCCAACCATTCAGTCTGAACGCATGTTTGTATTATTATCAGAAGTCATATTCAGACAGAGGTTTGCAATCGGAAGTACATCCTGAGCTGTATTGCTGTTTACAACGACAATAAACAACAAGTTGTGGTCACCAACTCCGGACTGAATTTGGATATAAAAACGTTATGGTTGTATTCACATGCAAAAACGAACAAACATACAGCCATGCAAATGTGCGCACGCACGCACACACACACACACACACACACAGGTACACACACACACACAGGTACGCACACACACACACACACACACACTCTGCCACTCAGCAAGGAGGATTACTCACTGGAATCCTTTCTGTATGGCAATGATGGACCGTGAAAGGAGAGACAACGTATCCAGCACCTGTAGGAGGACACACACACACACACACACACAATATATAAAATATAATATATAACTTGGAATTTTTGGGCAAACAAAACAAACAAACAAAAACATAGGCCGACAGACACATAGACAAACAGACTGACAGACAGACAGTTAAACATATACCTTGGCAAAGTTGCGAACATCAAACAGGTCGAAGGCCTCAAACAGCTCACTCTTCCTCAGATGGAATTTTTCTTGACAAGCCCCGAGAAATGTACGAATATTCTTCAGGCACAGGAACTGAAGACATCACATTTGTGAAAAAAGGTTAAGGTTTGGGGTTTGAAATGTTCGAAGTCAGCAACAGACAGATGAGTGTGTTGAGTTATTGTGGATTGCTTTGTGGTCAGCATTTGCACAGTTGTGCATGACTTCCTGCACCATAAGGTCTTCATACTGGCAGACACAGTCTCTCTCCCCCTCTCTCTCTCTCTTTCTCTTTCTGTTTTCTGAACAGATGGAAATGGAGAACTGATAAACTCTAAATTGAGAAAAGCAGAAACTCTCTGTTCAAGCTGGCATGGGCTGTAATCACAAGTGACGGCTGTTGATATATTCCATGTGAACACACACAACATTACACAAATACACAAACTATGCCACTCATTGTTGTGTTTCCGTTCTTTGGTTATTAAACTTCAGCTCACACCTTTTGAGGTCTGATCATTATGTATGTCTATTTCGGTTGGTGTGTCAGTTTCTGTCTGTGTGTGTGTGTGTGTGTGTGGTCCTTCTTGTGGAAATTTCTGAGTGTCTTCTGGTAATCACCGGATGTTTCTCAACTTCCCGATTTCCACAGCTTTACTGCTACATGCTGTGTATCTCGATTACTAATTTTGACATGAACAAGCTCTTTTCCACTGTTAACTACGAAACAAGCCCTCCGTTATCCAACACTCTGGTGCTGTTCAACAGAGGTAAATATCTAGAGTCTACAACCGTTTTAGGAGTTTCAGATTTCACTTTGATAAGCACAAGCTTTCGGGTTTGGCAGATAGTTTCCCCAATCTCAGATGGTGCAAGGTAACCACCGTGGTGATCCAGTTTTCAGTGTCTTGGATGAGGCCTCTCACCAGGTTCAATCATAGCAATCGCAGGTCTAGGACTCAGAGGACATGGAGTTCTTCTGATGAATGTAAACATGACAGCTCCTACTTTAGTTGGTTACCAACCAGTGAAGCATGAGGCGACAGTGACTTGAAAATGCTGGTGAGAGATTCCCCGATCTAGAGGATAACCTATCCCTCGTCAAGCTGGAATGAATGCTCCGCACACCATCTGGGAGTTTTATCAATGGCGTTCACGTCTCACGTGCAACAGTAATCTGGCATATTTAGATGGAGAACACTTCCCTCTTTGCAGGAGGTTCTGAAACATCTTCCAAACATTTTAAAATCACGTTTTTTGGAGGGATTCAAAAAGAGTGTCAAAAAGACCTCGGGCTCTCAGAGATATCTATCTGATGATTTCATATCCTCTCACCTCTTATCTGAGAGACAATGTTGTAATCTTCACAGAATTGTCATATATGGAAATATCCTATGGCAATGAATGGTGTCTCTCTGCCTGTGTGTGTATACGTGCACGCGCCTGTGTGTGTGTGTGTGTGTGCGTATACGTGTGTGTGTGTGTGTGTGTGTGCGTGCGTGTGCATGTGCGTGAGCTACCTGGGACATCAGAGGGCGTAGGTTGATTTCCTTCAGGTTGACCGAATGGGGCAGCAGGTTGTTGAGCAGCTGGCACAACAACACGCCATCCCTCAGTGCTTGAGCCAACTCACACACCTGTTGGTACACAGGATACCATGCACTCAGATGATCCCCACATACACAGCCACGCTATGACATGAAGTAGGATAGAAGAATGAGACGTGGTCCGATGTGACGCTATGAAGCAGTCCAGAGAGAGATGGATATAGAGGTATAGATAGATGGATATAGAGATATAGATAGATTGATGTATAGTAGACAGATGGATAGATAGATAGATAGATAGATATAGAGGTATAGATAGATGGATATAGAGATATAGATAGATCGATGTATAGTAGATAGATAGATAGATATAGAGATACATAGATATAGTGGGAGAGATGGATATAGAGATACTGTATATAGATGTAGATAAAGACATATAGAGATATACAGAGAGATGTAGATGAAGCCATAGAGAGAGAGACATAGGGATGGAGCTATATGGAGATATTGAGATAGAGGGGCAGATTCTGTTCACCTGGGCTCCGTCACAGTTGACCCTGTGGCTCTCAGGCAGAACCCTGCATTCCACGAGCCAGATGGCGCATTGCCTCCACATCTCCATCTACGGCAACACAAGTGCCTCGGTCACACAGTGGTCATTCCGCCCTCCACTACCTATAGCCTCCCTGTGTTCCATACAATAAGCATTTAGGAGGAATGGACAACAAATGGTTATTTCTGCCACTTTGGCAGTTATTACTGGAGTTGATACTATCTGGGTATGCCCGATGTTTATGAGCGGTACATCCAATTGACAAACGTCCTTCCCAATTGAAATGTGTCAGCTGGACGCATTTCGTTCATGTTAAGGTAGGGGAACACGTAAATTCTCAAACACTCTAGTGTGGTCTAGTCCAGTTTAGACTAAGTCTACTCTAAAGTGTATGTGTAGTATAGATGAACCTTACATGTATCATATACAGTACTGTATATAACATTTGTGAGGCCATCGAGGTTTCCTTGAGTCTAGCCTGAACGCCAGTGTCGCACAAATCGAAACGTGTATTCTATGCCGTCTACACCGCGCACACATGTCAAAACAACGTATCCATAAGACAGTAGCTTACCGTTGTATCACTGTGTGTGAGCGGAGCAGCTCTGGTGCTCTGGGCTGGGGCTTCACCACTGTCCCCTGGACTTCATGGTGTCATTGTGTCCTCGTTCTCTGGCTGCGTCCTCTTCTTCCACGGTGGGTGCTCTGCGGAGTGACACGGCTCAAAAGCGCTCGCATCACAACTTCCTGTTTTTCTTTTCTCGCACACATAGGCAAATGAACAGATTCATGTCAATGAGATGGCTCCTCCTTAAACACACATACACACATGCACAGACACACAAACACACGTGCACAAACGCACACACCAACACAAAAAACACACAAGGACAGAAACAAACACACCACTAAGAATTAAATGGGTGAATCTAAAGAGTTATTGGTCACCTGAACCAGTGCTGTCAGTGGATGTGTATCACTGTTAACCTTCTTGTTCCAAACTAGACTTGCATCTTGCAATCTACTATTTCAACACAGGAGGTCAGTCTCGAGCAAACACACAAACACGTTCACAGAAACAAACACAGACACAGTGTTTCCACAGTGTTTTTGTAGCAACGGTGCTGTGAGTTGGTTACCTAGCAACGCTAGTCTGGGGCATGACCCCCCCGGAAGACATTTTTGAAAAATAACCCTTTAAATGGTTACTTCAGGTGAGATTTTTTGGGGGAAAATTTACAGATTGAGCAAAATATGACATAACAACCAACAGTGAGACCAGATCAGCAGATACACTGTGCAAATGTGCCTTGAACTTTGCCCCAAAACATTTAAAAAATGTGTTTGCAGTGGCACTGACAATTCCGCTGCTGAATGTATACAGGGGAAACACTGCACCCACATGAATAGCATTCTACATCTCATCACTAATATGTTCATCAGCTTAAATATTCACAGTGCATTTACTAAATGTCTCTTGATAAAACAGATATCTGAAATACTTTTCATAAAAAGTATTTTGTATGAAAAGTACAGCAGACCCTGGTCTGCACACCTTCTGATGAAAGGTATTTCTGATTCCGTTTCTGATTTGCTTCCCTGGTTTGAAATCTGCCCCAACTCGCAAACCCCGCCTACTGACGGCCCTTTCTCACTACTACGCCGCAACTGGTCCCTTTGAAACAGAGCCCAGCGCTCTTCCTGATTGGCCTGGCAGGCAGAGCCCACCGTTTCAAGCTCACTCATGGCATTCCCCAGTGGAAACAGACTGGGACTCAGAAGCACAGGAGCAGCGAAAAGAGAGGGAAAGACAGGAAGACACACAGGGAGAGTAAAAGGAGCATCGCTGTGCCTTATTGGTGGAATTGGAGCTGGAGAGCAGAGGGAAGAAAGGGAGATACAGGGAGAGGAATGATGAGTTAAAGGCAGGAGAGAATAGTAGAGTGAAGGCCTCTCATTGCCTCCGAGTCCTGAGCAGGTAGGTAGCTGCATACCTTCTCCTCAAACGGCAGTTTCTTACTTCACATGTTGGCTGTTTTCCAACCCTTAGTTCATGGTCATCTTCTGTCATGAATCACATTAAGCTGTGGCACATGAACCTGTGCTGTGTATGCATTGAATGACATGGTAGACACATGTACTGACGGCGATTCAGTCGTCACTTGGATCTTCCACTTTGACTGTTTTACTCTTTATACAACAACCTGCTGAATCATTTTTCAACACTTTACCTTATTTAGTCACTTGCTTTACTTAGCTTAAGTTACATATATACATTTATATTATGTTTGAGAATTTGTTATGGCATTCTCATTTAAATATTTATTCACTATGCATCTGTGTCTGTATGTCCCTGTCTTGAGTTGTGGTTTGTAATCTAAATTTCTCCTCTTCCTGCATGTTGTATAGACATGAATAATAGGTCCATAGCATGGTGGCTAAGACAGATAGGCCTGTCGCAGTACACCAAGACACTAGAGGGCGAATATTATGGTCTGGAGGTAAGATGTGTGCGTGTGTGTTTTTTCAAGTTTTGATTGGTCACATGCAAAGTCCCGTGTACAGCATGCAGATGAATGCGTCCTTTGTCTGCTCCTTCGATTGCACCTAGACAACAGATTGTAATACACAACAATGACACGGGTCACAGACCCCTCTAGGTTACATTATCATAAGAGAACCGACTGCTTCCCCCGTTATTGCTGCTTGCTGCTTCACACTGCACTTCCTTCGGCAATACTCCCACCAAGCGTGCATCGGAGACCGAAAAACAGACAGACACAGAGTCGTCTTCCATTGTAGTGTCTGGTGCACGGCCTGTTTTGAGACGCGCCTGTTCCTAACGGGCAGATTGTTTGGCCTGTGGTGGGGCTCCAGATCCACTTCGTAAATCCGGATATGGAACGCATAAACAGCAGGCGAGAAAAATCGAATGACAGTCTGAAATACATAGAGACTCCTACATCTGTAGGTCCTGTGCAAAGCAAACAGTATTGTGTATGTGCAGTATGTAGCAGCAACGTAAAGGTATGCTGTACTCAGGAAGATGTACATGTGTGTGGGGGATTGCACTGTCTGGTCAGTTGCCAAATGGATGTTATGTCTATGTTTTCTGTGCCGGCATCAAGCTGAATCACAGAACAAGTTTGTTTTCCTCTTACCGCCTCTGTCTCTGTCTCCGGAGGGCTTGCTGACCGTGACCGATGAAGAGCTGAAGGAGGCAGGGGTGGAGGAAGCCGCACACAGAGCTACCATTCTCAGTCAGCTCCTCAAACACAAGGGCGTCCTGGATCCCTACTCCGGTAGCAAATAAATATACACACGCAAACACTCTAGTTATATTGCACTCTTTTTTGAAGCAAATCATTAAAAAAACATGCATTTGATATCCAATATTTGTATCTTTTTCAAATGTGGTGCAAAAAATTCCAACCATTGAAATGTATTATTCACCGGTAATGAATGTTTCATTCACTAATACATGCTGCAGCTAAACAATTATAAAATGGGTCTTTTTAAATGTAATTGGCCTGCACTGCGAGTCCAGTGCAGGCCAGTGCCGGTCCAGATTTGTCCATCTTTATATTGTCACTTCCAACGAGCTAAATCTAACTTTTCATTCAGTTTGTCCTATCTTTCCTGTTATTTGGAGATCTAGGCAGTGCCCCAAGGCGTCCAGTTACCCGGAAGTACTCCCTGGGGTCATCCTTGGACCTGGTGAGGTCACGCCCTTGTCATAAAACAACAAAGAGCCCAGTACCTCGAAACACACAAAGAAACACAACACAGATCTCCTTCTATAGATGTTTTCTTCACCATTTTTGCAGTAGACCCATGACACATTCTGAGGTGTTGACGTAGGCCTGATTCTGGTGTCCCTCCAGGTCAGGAACAGGAAGGATATTTTCCGCCACAATGTTCTGCCCCGCCTCCAGCGCACGGACACAAAGAGTGTCTCCGTCTCCTGTTCCCAACTCCATCCCCTGTCAGAAGACCAGAGGACAAAAGGCAGAGAGATCTCTCAGGACAGCAAACATAGGTAGGCTACACATGAGACAGTTACCTTTTCCATTCCATGGTGTCAAATAAGTCTTCTGACTTACCAGAGGATCGTCAAAGTATTCCAATGAGAATTAAGTATGACACTCCCCTGTAAACGTCATAGTGAACTTTGTGTTGACCTCACAGATTAATCAGTAACTGGACAATGTTGTCCAGTGGATTTACTTCCAGAGGATTTTACATATACTTACCTATGTGTCTAAACTGCAACCTGTGTGCGTGTCATTTAGATAAACCATTCATAAATCCAACTAGTGCAACTTAATTGGTATAAGGAACATCTTGTCAAGCTGCCAGTCAACTGTCAACAGTAACATGAGCTACACCATTGGTTTTCAACCCTTTTCTGCCCGTGTAGCCCCTCTAAGATATGTGTTCGGCTGAGTACCCCCTTCAACGGCACAGAAACATTTTGGGAGGAAAAAAGAAAAGAAAATGAGCATAAATATTGTATGTGCGCTCTATTTGGAAGTGTAAACATGAACATTAAAATGGTGCGAATAATCACAATTTAGCGAGAATTATTGTAGATTATTTGAGATTTCTTTTCAGACAATACTTTGAAAAGTAACTCATTTTTGGAAATGTTCCGAGTACCCCCAGCACTACTCCAAAGCACCCCCATTTGTGAAGCACTGAGCCACACAAAAACCAACGTTACGCATGGCCGCAGGCAATGATTTCAGGTTTCAAGAATAAATGCTCAAAATAATACAACTAATGTATCATAACACACTTAAGTCAAGTGAAGAATAAATTAACCAAAAAGTTACCACTAAGGTATGAAGCATTCTTGAAGTGCTAATCTGTCTTCACTTGGAACATTTGGCAAGTAGTGTCGGGGGAGCCCGACAAGTTCGGGCCCATCTCCCCTCGTCTGTTTGCAAACATGTCGGACAAACGTTACGAGTTGAAGAGGCTCCGCTCGATTCGTCATGTTCATTTATTGGACGCACTGTTAAACTTCCCATTGGAATATTTTTGTGTGTGAGAGAATACCACCGGCTCGACCAAACGTCAAACGTAGTTAAACAACACAAAAGAGACTTCCTGTCATAAACAAAAGCTCGTGGCTGTCGTCGGTTTGAGCTCCCGGGAGAGAGAGGCCCAATGAGCAGCAGGTGAGCTCCTCTCCCCCCCTGTCGGACCCCGGCGGTATCTAAGGAATTCCGTCCGCGCTACAGATGTTTCAGCGTCCCGTTCCCAGCCTGCTAGCGGGCGAACAACTTGAGCAACTTGTGGTGACTCGTCCCAAACGGAGCTGCGCAACACTAGAAGTAGGGCAATACTAGATGCAGCGCGGAGGGGGATGTGTGTTCGCTACGCTGTGGTGGGACAGAACCACGCCGCTCCCCGCATTGCCCGGCGGTTCAGGCGGACTCTGAGGCGGACAGGACGGGTGTTAGCAACGCGGACAGGTAACGTGGCACGCCTTGGCAATGTTAACGTTCCCTGTATAACATTTAGATACGGTTTGACTTGAAATCTGTTGTGCCGAGGAGAACGCTCAACGATGCTAGGAGATTGTTGTGAAGTTTTTTATGTGGCAATAAGTTACACAACTTTGTAATGGTGGCTGGTAGACGTGTTGCACAGGTGTGTTCCCAGCGGCCAACGCCCCTCCTCGGGCACTTATCAGTTACTGTGGCTAATCTCTTATTAAATATTAATTCTAGTCTTACTACGTTCATACTTTCGCCTCTGTGGATTTGTACTTGACCATTGATTCTCTTTCGTGCGTGTCTCTATGGTTAATCGAAACAGGATTCATATTTGACGTTACTGCCAATTTTCTCCTTTTTTTTTAACCTTAGTTGGATTTTTTTAAAGGAACTTAGTTCCCCTGATGCTCCGGGACTCAACATAATCATAATAGAGGGGGGAGATCAGGACAGGTCTGGATCAAGACAGGTCTGGCCAAGACCTGTCTTGATCCAGACTAGCCGAACTGGTCCGACTCCTGTCTTTCTGGTTCGGTCAATTCATCTGCTTAAGCAAAATAAGGGGGTCAACAACCTCTGGGACCCCTTCCTCAATCATTTACCCGTAAAGTCCATCACATAAGTGTGTAAACTCTAGGGTCCACCAAATGGCATTTATTGGCTGCAAGAAACTGTTGTGGCTAGGGTATTTGGCTCCTATTGATGCCAAACCCCTTCCTACTCCGTAAACCGCTTTGGATTAAAGCATCTGTTGGATAACTCAAGATAAGACGATGTCAAAATGATTATGCCATCTGCTCCGCACACAATATGGGTGTAAGACTGTTGTAAGACACTGTGAATGGTACACAGTCAAACATCTTGCATGATCACGTTTCATGGCTGGCAGAGTTATGCCTTTAAAGGGAAATTTTATTTTAATATGACCGCGATTGCTTTTACTCCAGCATATAATTAGTTTGTTTAGAGGTCTTTCCACAGGCGCTGTCTCTTGGGGGACAGGAAGTGGGGGTTGGCAGGAAGGGAAAATGTGTGGTGTGCTAATAAATGTTTGTCAGGTTGCTCCTGGTGCTCATGACGAGCTGCCTTCCCTCCTCATCCTGCCCTTGTTCACAATAAAAACACATTTTGAAAATCGATAATGAGAAGTAATTTCATGTTTCTTTGTTTTCAGTAAAAGAAGGAGCGTTGGCGCATACTTCAGTCAGCTGAAGGTAAGCAAGTCTGTCTGTTTGTTAGCCTTCCTTCCTATCTCACTGCCATCGTGTGTGTGTGTGTGTGTGTCCATGTGCGTGTCTGTGTGCACGGTTGTGTCTGTGCGTATCTATGTGGGTGTCCATGTCTTTGTGTGTCTGTGTGTGTGTGTGTGTGTGTCAGTGAATCACAGTGAGAACTCCATCCATAGTAGAGTGGTAAATCATGCGCCCGTCTGCCTCTGCTCAGCAGTCCTAGCTCACAGCCCTCATTAAATATGTGACTAACTGATTGTTCTTGTCCCGCAGCTGTTTGGCAGTCGCAGAGACATGGACGCCCTGAAGAAGGAGCTTGAGGAGGAGCTGAAGCTGAGCACAGATGACCTGAGGAGCCACGCCTGGTACCATGGCCCTGTGAGCAGGGAGGTGAGCGCGGTACCATTCCCTGACTAGAACTGTCACTGACAATGCACCGCTGCTGAATGCATATAGGGGGAAACACTGCGCCCACACACATTCAAGCAAACGGATAGTGTGCCCCGTTATGTGTATCGTAATGAGCTACACAACAACCGGGTTGTTAAAATGATGAATGTACTGCGTCATTGGTAGCAGCAAGCTTAGCATGTAGAGCGCATGTGACAGACCTGACCGTCGCTCTGTTCCCCTCCAGGGGGCCGAGACGCTGCTTGAGAGAGACGGGGACTTCCTGGTCAGGGACTCCAGCTCCGGCCCTGGGGACTATGTCCTCAGCTGCTACTGGAGAGACGAGCCCATGCACTTTAAGATCATACGAGTGGTCCTACGGCCCAAGAAGGTCTGCTTCTCTTCTTCTACATAATTTGATTATGATGCAGGGCCTGGTATTAGCTTTATAATGTACATATTCATTATTTATTGAGTGTTATATTGTATGGTAACAGAATGGTAATAGAAGGTCATTGGGGGGGCCTTTGCCCAATGGATGCCAGCTGTTGACATTGGGGTTCGAACCTGGAACCTTTGGGATGGTCCCTCCCCTGACCACTACGCTGTCGCGTCACAGGGCTACTCCCGGGTGCTGTACCAGTTCGAGGAGGACCGCTTTGACAACGTGCCCGCCCTTATACGCTTCTACGTGGGCGGGCGCCGGCCTATCTCCCAGGCCTCGGGGGCGATCGTCTTTCACCCAATCACGCGGACCCTGCCTATCCGTGTCATCATGGAGCGCACGGCGGAGCGGGGAGGCAGCGGCGTGGGCGCCGGCGTTATGGCGGGAAGCGGAGGGGGCGTGGTGAGACCGCGGCTGCCGATGGACGGATGCAAGAGACGCAGTTTGAGCTCCACAGCCGCCGAGATGCTGCACATGAATAACCCGCTGCTCAGGTGGGAGCCTGGCCCCCTGTTGATGTGTCGGAACTAGCATAAAGCGCACACGCCACACCCACTTCTGCTGTACCGTCACTGGGTTTCGGATTTGAGCATAACCAGAATTCTTGACTTAAAGGTTGCATCAGCGATTCTAGGCCGAAGCATACGCTATCACATTCATCTGATCTTTCCGCAGGATCCGCTAGATGCACGCTCCGCTAGATTCCGTCACAAAACCGCGTCTCTGTAGGCAGCCTATGCTGTGAGATTGTAAACAAAAACAAATGGTACTAGTAATCAAACGGCAGATCACTGATACAACCTTTAAAGGGACAGTATTCAACATTGACACAGACGAGCCGAACGACGCATCATATGTTTAGATGTCAGCAGTTGGTCTTAGGTTAAGTGAAGACGAGTTGTATGCGTATGCAATTTTATTTTATCGTTTACAAATGATGAACCAGCTCATACGCGTGGCATTCATCTTGAAATCCATCTGGTTCTCTAAGCTGCGTCCGTCTGTCACATGCATCTGTAAGATGTATCCGTGTTTTAGCCCAGCTCTTTAAAAAGAGGAGAAGGCTTTGAGAGTTGGTTAGAATCCAGTATAATCTCGGTTGAACCAGTTCTGCTGCTCACTTCCATGGCTGAAAAACACTGTTAGTGCGCCAATCTGTTTAATATTTGGCAACCTCCCCCTTTAATATACCTCAGATTTATTGGCGTCGCTATACTTGTTAGATTAAATCAGATTTCTGTGTGCGCACATGGAGATACCGAGGACATCGAAGCCATTCAGTTAATTCATTTTTTTAATAAACGACAACACAACAAATGAAGAATTGTCATTAAAAGTAATGTCAATGAGTCATGCTGTCAACGGAAGGCTCATTATCATGATGAACCATTAGCATTTAGCCTTCCTTCTCAAAACAATCACAGTTTAATATCATGCTACATCAACCCAATCAGAACGTCTCTCAGCTCTCTGCGGCGCTTCGGAGATATGTAATTAAGTAACACTATACAAAATGTTATTGTTGCACTGATTCCCAGAGACCTCCCCCCATATGACGATAATCAGTCATGTCATCTGTTGAATGATTTTCAGGGTCTAGCACGCACAGCGGACAGCCCTCCCTGTGTTGCACAAGACCATGTGCGGGCTCTGCATGTTTTCAATCAGGAACGGGGTGTGTTCAGATCTTGGCCCTATCTCTGTCCAACTATGCGTCTGGACCGTGGTCTGACACCGCTTTAGTCACTGTAAGAACAGATATCCCAAGGCTAGTGAACAGAGAACAGTGCCAAAACAAATGACTGTGTCCAATTCTGAAGGAAGGTTTTGAAAGGGTTTAGTCATGCGTATATTGAGGAACGGCGAGCAATCTGCCAATAGTAAATGGTTTTGTACATTGAGTCTTACTCACATAAACATTGCTTTTTCTCTTGTACGGCAGAAGTGGGAGTCAGCCGGCGAACCTGCAGCACTTGGGAAGGAGGCCTTTAATGCAGTCTGCACAATCTGACAGCAACCTGAGGAAAGGTATATCCCTCTACAGCCACAGTCCATGTGTACCAGTGACACTAAACGAAAGGCTATTCCTCTTTACGTAGGGATTGGCAGACGGTATCACCCTTGTGTACATAGTACATGTGAACTAGCTTGTGTTGGCCATGTGTCCACCACATGTTTTTCACTATTTGTTATCTTTTACTTCCTGATGTCCAGCCGGGCCTCAAACCAGCCAATCAGATAAAGAAGGCCCCGCCCCCATCTCCCCAGTGTTCCGTACCGGCAGCGAACCAGTGCTCAGCCCGACCCTGCAAAGGACCCGCCCCTCCCTACCAGGTTAGACATTCTCTACTACTGTATTAGTAATTTAGCAGACACTAGATTTTTTAAACCGGGATTTCAAACGCAAACCTTTTTGCCGGGACTCCAGTGACCCATAACATAACACGTATTGGTAAGAAATGTGTCAACCGTATTTTCCTGCCCAGGTGGAGGGGTGACTCTACGGGGGTCCGACGGGCAGCTCCACCCACGAGCGCCTCCTAAACCCCTCAGGGTGTCTGTGGTGTTCCCCAACGCGATGCTCCCTAGATCCCACATCGTCCACGACGACCCCTCGTCCTTCTACGACGAACTCGTGGTTCAGGTAAGGACAAGGACAATCTAGCCAACACCAGACCTGCTCGCTTTACCCACCGGATTCCCGCTTTATCCTCAAGGCTTCCGATCCCGAGAACAAACAGACGATCAGGGTGGCCTCTGTCTCGGCACTCTGCTCTCACTTCCTCCTCCTTTTCAAAGTGGAAGTTCTGCATGTTCTTCATGTCTGTCTGGTTGGCTCCTCCTCATCAGTGGAACCAGGCCACGTCTGTCCACTGAGAGCCTTTTCTGGTTCCGGTCCAGGTGCCGGAGTCCAAGAGGAAGGGCCACGTGGACCGGCTGAGGGCGGAGGAGAAGTGGCAGAGCCGGGCTCGTCTCACGGAGACGTCCTTCAGCTTCCTGGAGGCCCAGAAGGAGGAGGCCGCGTCCAGCCTGCTCCAGAACCACGGGGCCGAGGGCGCGGAGGACTGGCACTTTGAGCGTCCACATGTGTGTATTCGTTTTGTCGTATCCTTTTTTGGGATTGCGAACATCTGTCCCATGTTTTTTTTAACATTCACACTCTGTGTTTGTGGTGCCGTGCGTCCCCTTCCAGGTGGATTCCACTTCTGGTTTTCAGCTGGACCTGTTTGAGTCCATTCTCTTGCCCGACAACAACCGGCCCCTGGAGCCCAGCGTGCTGCTGGCGCTGAAAGAGCTGTTTGTACGCTCCGACGCCAAGACCACCTCTCTGCACATGCTCAGTGTGGACTGTCAGGTACACACTGCTTTTTTCTTTTCGGACTCCTACCTACTCATCGACTTATCATTGTGTTGCTCGTTTTATAATGAAGTCACACTTAACTGGGCCTAGTCGTTAGGCTCATGGCCTTTGCCTCATAAGTGTATGAATAATTGATGTATTTAGTGTCAGAGACTGCCCATTAGTGCCCCCAACGTAACTCTTGGCCCCAGTGGCTCCCACCTTAGGAGGCTATCCAATGAAACGGCTCTCCTTGTGTCTCGCCCCCTGGCCCCTCCCCCAGGTCGCACGCATCGTCGGGGTGTCCGACGAGCAACGCAGAAGGATGGGGGTGGAGTCGGGGCTCGAGCTCGTCACCCTGCCCCACGGACACCAGCTGAGACAGGACCTCATGGAACGGTACGGACCCCCGAACCCCTTCCTCCTCCTCAGTCCTTCTCACCCCCTTCAACGGCACCCCCTGACCCCTTGTGGCCCCTGATTCCCCCATGCAGGCACCACCTGATCTCGCTGGGCGTAGCGGTGGACATCCTGGGCTGCACGGGCTCGGTGGGCCAGAGAGCGGCCGTGCTGCACAAGGTCATCTCGCTGGCCCGGGCCCTGAAGGAGCAAGCCCACAACCTGTACTCCTTCTCAGCGGTCATGAAGGCCCTGGAGATGCCTCAGGTCGGAGCGCGCAGGGCCCCTGCTTTCAGCTTTGTTTTCTTTCGTCTGGTTTTAATAGCCGTGGAAGTCGTTAGGTTCCACAGGCGTGGTATATGGACTGTGAAGGCACACACGAGGGATGAGTTTAGTCTTTACACCCTGTGTGTTTGTTTTTATACTGCGTGTGTGAGTGTGTTTTGCATTGTGTATTTATAGTGTTTTTCCCCCATTATGTGTATTTATTTTGCGAGTGCTGCTTTTAATGTGTATATATATATTGTGTGCACTTGGGTGTGCGTCTGTGTGTGTGGGTGTGTGCGTGTCTATGTTTATGCGTGTGTGCGTGTGCAGGTGGTGCGGCTGGAGATGACGTGGCGCGCTCTGAGGAGGAACTTCACCGAGAGCGCCGTGCTCTACGAGAAGACGCTGAAGCCCTTCATGAAGTCCCTGAGCGAGGGCGATGGTGAGGTCACGGCGCTCCCAGCCAATCAAACGAGCCCCTTTTTATGATGCTGTCAAACTCTCTCCGTGCCGGTCCCCGCAGGCCCCCCCCCACCCCCCTCCACTACTGCCGGGTTTTAAAAGAGCAGATGGGTGATTAGAGCGCTGATGGCGCCCGCCTCATTAACTCACCTGACTGTTAATGAGCTCCCTGGAGCCCCGCCCCCTCCTCTCTCTCCCCCTGCAGGTGCTACTCCACCGCCCGCATGTCCTCAGGGTCCAAATAGCTGTTTTTAGTTTCCCCATCACTGTCTTTTTTCCACTCATGCTGCCACCTGGCTAACTGGGCTGCTTATCATATTGTCTGCTGAGTCGCTGGGTGTACGCCGCACACCCGGAGTCTTGCGTTTCCAATCCTCCCGGTCTTATCTTCACGCGATGACGATGTCCTCCAGATACGGTGGTGCAGGGTCCCATCGCCGTGCCCCATCTGGTGCCCCTGCTGATGGCCATGGAGGGCGAGGACCCGGTGGAGGACAGTGAGCGAGGCTGTCAGCTCCTCTACGACGTCCTGCAGGCGGCGCGCAACGCCGCCGTGCACGCCCCCGACTACCAGCAGCACGCCCACTCCCTGCTCACAGGTAGCACACGCCAACACACACATGCTCACACCCCCCCCCCCCCCAACGCCGACAGCTGCCGTTCTTCCTCGTTTGCCGATTTGTAGGGAAAGATGCTGAGGGGGTCGCCACGGTAACCAACGTGATCTAAATAGTCCCTCCCCTGTCACCAGGAGACTGGGAGCCGGTGCCCGAGCTCCTGGAGGCCTTCCGGACGGAGTTCGCCCTGCGGCTGTTCTGGGGTCAGGCCGGGGCGGCTGCGGACAGGCAGGAACGCTACGACAAGTTCGACAAGATCCTCGGCGTGCTCTCGGACAAGCTGGAGCCCGTGGAGGTGACCCCCCTGCATCACCACTGACCATGACCTTTGACCTTGACCCTTCAGACACGTGTGCGTTATGCACCGTCGTTCAGGTGGTCGCGGTTCATTTCCTGCCGAACTTTGCCCTTACAAGGAAAAACAACCTTTTAATCGAGGGAGTGAGTGAGTGAGTGAGTGAGTGAGTGAGTGAGTGAGTGAGTGAGTGAGTGAGTGAGTGAGTGAGTGAGTGAGTG
>JAOPJJ010000102.1:9283769-9296846 GCA_027122795.1 Enchelyopus cimbrius | reverse complement strand
CCCCGCCGGGTGCGCGCTCCTCCTTCCGAGGCGAATATTGGGGCGCGTTCTCGAGGAACGCCTTTAATTCCTATGATTACTGGTTTCGTGACATTTTACTATGATTTAAGGGACAGCTATTGCACTCTCTCTCTTGTTCCCTCTTGCTCTCTCAAACACACGCACGCACACACACACACGCACGCACGCACACACACACACACACACTAAATAAATCGGACACACAAGCAGAATGAAGAAAATATTTGTGTCATTTTTTAGGAGCTCCAAGATCTTTGCTATAACGAAACAATATGCAGCCCATTTTACATCTATTTTGTTTCCTTATATATTCATTGCCCTCTGACATCTCTCTCTCTCTCTCTCTCTCTCTCTCTCTCTCTCACATACACACACACACACACACACACACACACACACACACACACACACAAGCATGCTACAACAGGACGCCAGCACTGCCCAAACTAATAAAAATATGCTGCTGCAGATTCCAAATTCCAGTACCTGTCTGTCTTTGCCCACCATGATGCTTTACATCTGCATTCTATCACACACACACACACACACACACACACACACACGCACACAGAGACATACCTCATACCGTACAACAAATTCACAGTATATCCCGTGGGGTGTAGCTGCAGCCTATCACATGTCTCCCTGAAGAGTCAAATAACTTCAACTGTATACAGACCAACTGTGGACACAATGGCATACAAAGACACAAACGCACAGGTATACACAACCGTCTACGTGGAACACACAGTGGAAGTGTTTTATCAAAGGTGGCACGTTGCTTTGCCAACAGGTGAAGTAATGCAACATTATGTATGACTCATCTTGTTTCACCTGTTTTGCCTCAGCTCATGGGATACCATGACCACATATAAACATATAGGCCTAGAAGAGTATATCAATTTTATTTAATTTCTAGTAGTATGAGTGGTTTAAGTAGCCGTTTTAAATATATATTGTAGCTTAAGTTGTAGTTTAGTTTCTGATATATTGTGTTATTTTCATAATATGGCTCAATGTGCATGCATATGAAGCCCAATAAGACTATATGATGGTAAGTATTTCTATATAGTTGCCTTTTTTTCCTCGGAGAAATAAATGATATTACACTCCTTCTAATCAATGCAAAATAAATCAGTTATCAGTTGAATATTGAACAAAAATAGGATCTTGTTAACGTTGGTTTTTTTACACAACCACTAGAGGGCGCCACATGTTTAGCGTTATTCTTCTTCAGACGCCCATCCATAATAGTCCACCCAAAAGTAGCCCGGTGCCACATACTCAATTAACTGAATTACAAGGCAGAATGAAGGCGTAATTGGGAATATTAAACATGCGCAATCCTCATAGTAATAGGCTTGCCTAATAAAGCCCCTTTTAAAGAAGTATTTAAGACACTTAAAATCCTACAAAATAGATCTACAAGAACGCCCGGCTACGCGTTATTGTGTTTACTGTGTGTATCGCTTGTACAATAACAACCAGAGCAGCAGGTCACCGGGTTAGATAACGCGCTGTCCCATGTGACCCTCTGCTCTGTGGGCTCTATCTCTCCCTCGCTATGTTATCCGCTTACAGAAGCTGTCCTCAGTATCCCTCTCATCCTGCACAATTCTCGCCGTTGTGAGTCCGGGGGAATCTTATTTGCTACAGAATTAGAAAACGCAAAGAGAAAAACTTTCCCGGAAAAAATTCGAGCAGCGGAACTAATGGCGAGTCCCAACCAGAAAGTGGTGCTGATCACCGGCTGCTCCTCGGGCATCGGTCTGAGAATGGCGGTGATGCTGGCTAATGACGAGCAGAAGCGATATCACGGTACGTTACTTAGATCATTTATATAATTAACTTCATAAATATGAATGTTGAGGACTTAGGAATAGGTTTGAGGCGTCGGATGATGGTATGCAGGCGCGCGCTCGTGTGTGCACGCGCATGTGTGCGTGCACGTGCGTGCCTCCGTTTTGTGTAGGTAAGGCAACGCTGACCTTAACTCCTGGGGTTCAAATACAATCTCGCGAGATTGTTATTAATCCGTAGCTGGGTTATATTTAAATTCCTCAACCCATAATCTCTGTTGGTACCGCCTGTTTGCTACGTAACATTAGACAGCACGAGAAGGCCCTACCTTCACACCAGTGGTCGGACACCATCCCTGCCCCTGCAGACCCCGGCCCCTGCGAGCAGATAGGATAACTGAGTTTAGAGAACTGAGCAGTGGGACAATTGCATGTTTGCACTGGGCAACCAGATAGGCCTAGTTACTACAGTAGACAACCTGGTGATAGCCTGGTGACCAGGCCACCACAGGTTGACCCCTGGTTGTCAGCCACATTGTTAATTGTAATGCCCTACTGAGTGGGGTGAACTCTGTAGCACTGGGCTAACGCAGACGCCAGCCTATTTTAGGCTACAAGCAGGGCTATTTAAACCCACTCTGGTTTATGCAAAAGCCACATAAGCTTATTATGTATTTAGCAGCTGCTACGCTAACTGACAACCACTCTTATAATGTCATTATTATTATAAAACATAATTTGGTCTAAGTGGGATGAAAGGGGGGAATGAGCGTGCCTGAGCACACTCTGTGAACACATCCCGGTGAACTCGGCGTGACCCTGCACTTTGTGGTATGGTGTTGAACGATAGCTTAACCTGCACAGGCAAGTAAAAAAAAAAATTTGCAAAGGGGCATGGCAATGGCAAGGCGGAGAATGAGCGTACTGATTTAAAACACGCATTGGAACCATCCCCAAATGACCCCATCCCCTCATATAGACTCCCATTTAATGTATTGCCTAGTAATCTCATATGTATAGCAGGCTAGCTTTCTTTTTGTTGACTAAACTAAACACCACATTTAAATTAACAAAATGACATCAAAATGCTCTCTGATCATATCAGATATCATCTTCCATCCTGTCATAGCTTGCCATCTGGCATTATTATATTATATCATTACAGTGATAGCCACCATGCGCGACCTGAAGAGGAAGGATAAGTTGGTGGAGGCTGCAGGAGAGGCTTATGGGAAAACTCTGTCTCTGGCTGTGCTGGATGTCTGCAGCGACGACTCTGTCAAACAGTGCATCGACGGCATCAAGGATCGCCACGTGGACGTCCTCAGTGAGTGATGTAGATGAGATAATCGATCACGGTATTGATACGAGACACGCCTACTATTGAGTAATTTACCACATTGCATTTAGCCGATGTGACTTGTCACTTATATTCAGGTGGCTTGCATAAGGAAGCCGACAAAAACTGTGGAGTGGGTTTGAAACCCAGAGCCCTTTGACAGGGGGAGAATACCCTTCTGTCTGCACAGTGACTCCATCACTGAAGGGAGTCAATCTCCCTCTTGTCTTGCACAGTGACTCCATCGCAGAGTCTTGAGGTTGCAGCTAGAACCTTCACTTATTGTCCCATTGTGGCTGGTGCATGTTCTAAAATCACCTGTGGTTGATGTTGAAAATCTCTCTCTCACACTATCTCTCTCCCTTTACTCCCGCATAATGTCCTCCCATTACCTTCTGGTCTCTGCGGACGGTCTCCTGGCCAGTCAACAATGCAGGCATTGGCCTGGTGGGTCCGTTGGAGAGCATTCCTGTGGATGAGATGAAGAAGGTGTTTGAGACCAACTTCTTTGGGGTGATCCGGATGATCAAGGAGGTGATGCCAGACATGAAGAGGAGGAAAGGAGGACACATCATCGTCGTCAGCAGTGTCATGGGATTGCAAGGTAGAGTCGGGAAGTAGCAATTACTGGCACTGCATGTGACTGAACTGATGTTCATAAGTCATTAGCCTGCCAGTCACAGAATTTAGTGGTCTAAAAGCATTATCAAGGAAAGTAACACACACCTAATGCCCAAATGACTGTAAAAGCAGTGAGGAAATGAAGGTAAACCTTAGATGTCTCTCCAGGGGTGGTCTTCAATGACATATACGCAGCTTCTAAGTTTGCCATGGAGGGCTTCTGTGAGTGTCTTGCTGTGCAGCTCCTAAAGTTCAACGTTTCGTTTGTACCCCCCCCCCCCCCCCACACACACACACACAACACACACACACACATTTAGTACTTTAGAAATCATCACACAAAAACCATATTGCTATTGATGTAGAAATAAAGATAGTGTTTTTTCATTTCAATGACACATCCACACATTTAAACACCCCATATCATGTCATATTTACTGTTTGACATGCATCTATGTAGTTTGTCGATGCTAGAGCCCGGCCCGGTCCACACAGAGTTTGAGTCCAAGATGATCCAGGACGTGAAGGAGAAGGAGTACCCTGGGACCGACCCTGAAACCGTGCACTACTTCAAGAACGTCTACCTTCCATCCTCAGTGGACATCTTTGAGACGCTGGGACAGACACCCGATGACATCGCCAGAGTGAGTCCATGAAGGCTGATGACACTGACGGCTGTTTAAGTTGACACAAATTGACACAGTTTAGTGTGAACTTGATAAAATGCATACATTTGTGCCAGGTGTCTAACATCCTAAACAATGGCCTTTCAGACTTGCTTTCTACCCACGTGCCAAGATGACAATAGACCTCAATTTGGCTGTAACTAGCTTGCGTCTTCAATGTGGGATGTTAGTTATACATATTCCGGTAGTAATGGTGATCCATCTGAACAATCATTTCTGTCAGTTTTTCCATTCTCACCCCCTTCATCCCAATTCTTCAAATTGGTGTTTGCAGTGCACCAAGAAGCTAATTGAAGCCAGCAGTCCTCGTTTCCGTAACCTCACCAACCCCTGGTACACGCCAATCGTCGCTCTCAAGTACGCGGATGAGACCGGGGGGCTG
This sequence comes from Enchelyopus cimbrius, assembly GCA_027122795.1. NCBI lineage: Eukaryota > Metazoa > Chordata > Actinopteri > Gadiformes > Gaidropsaridae > Enchelyopus > Enchelyopus cimbrius. Next base: position 9,291,998 of record JAOPJJ010000102.1, on the reverse strand, counting down.
TCTGTTCACGCATTCTACCACATGCTCTTCAACCTGGGCCCGCTTATGCACGTCAGCATGAAGGCCATGCAGTACCTGACCTGTGGCTGTCTGAGGAGCAGGACCATCTCACCCAATTAATCACACACATAAAGACATGACACACGCACGCGCACACACACACACACGAGGAACAATGTTCAAGTGTCTCGAGAACAGAGAAAACAAATGGTTGCTTGTCTCCCTACAAGCAACCGGTTCATTCACTCACTCACTCACTCACACACGCAGACTGTAATTTGCAATGCTATCCTATTCCATTATTAGCTTTCTTAGAAAAGATTGCACAGTGACACATAGTGGTGTATTGTTGTATTATTATATTCGTATGTTGGTGTTGTAATTTTTGTACATACCCTGGATATGTTTCAATAAATATTTTGCTATAAAAAAAAATCGTGATTCATCCAATTTGTCATTTCTGTATATTGTGGGGTTGCATTGTTTACTCACATTTCGTTTGCAATTTGAATTTCTTATACGGTTGCAAATGGATAGAAGGTCTTAATGTCTATCAATTATTATATAGTTTTTAATCACACCACTAACCTCAGGTGTATAGCATAAAGAACGTAGCTATTTTTTGACGCAAGACTACGCAAAAACAGTAGGACCCATGTACACAAGGAAATAACTTATTGGCCGTATTGTCTCGAGTTGTTGATATTGAGTCTTCCTATATTTTTTTAAAATGTAGGTTCATTCACTTGTATTAATATCGTAATGATTCTACCGTATTTCTGTTGTGTTTGAGTTCTTTTAGCTTGACTTCGATCGATATTCGCTACTCGACTGCTCTGGTCTGTTGGAGGAGCGGCGGGAATCATGTGTGGTTCGGAATGTGATGCTACTTCCTAAGTCAAGCATCACAACAAAGTGTATATATACAAACCCCGGCGTACACTATCATTAAGTATCGAGCGGTCCAAACCCATGGAGAGTTACACACATGGACGAATCAATTGAACTGATGGTGAACGTTTCCTTGGGTGATGTTGGATTTGTGTAAGTTAAAAACTAGATCGATGTATTATGTATCACTAAACCTAGCTTAATCAATCACTAATTCCATTTAGCGTTAGCTTCCGCTTATTTTATTGTTGCTCACTACGTGTTTCAACTATCTTTTTGTGTCAGTTCGAGGGGAGACAATGGAGGAAGATCGAGGCTTTACATTGCAGTGCAATAACAAGTTGAAGAATAAACTGTACAGCGATGACAAGGAGAAGGTGAGCTAATGCGTGTGCTTTTCATTTTGTGTTTAGCTTAGTTTGTTCTGTTACTTATTTGTGACTGACCGCATTTGACCCAACACAGCTTCGCAGGAAGCTAGCCTACTTGCAACGGGAATACCTCAAGACACAACAGAGACTCAAGGTGAGTACTATTGCGACTGTCGATAAGCCTCTGAGAAAGTCTAAGCATTAAGGATGTTCTTCTAAGACTTAATATAAAACCGTTATATCCACAGCGTGCTGAGCGATCAGAGATCGTGAAGAAACATGTGAGAAGTAGAATCACAGAGCAGAGCTCTCTGCTCCTGCCCCAGATTGATTCCGACATGTCCCCCACCTGTCCTACTGTCGACCCATCCTCGCCATCTGTCAGACTATGCCCACCTGCCAGTCAAACCACAGACCTGCCCCAACATCACGACCAACATCACACTGAAGGTGAAAATAGCAACGATGTATCACACAACATTATAGACTATTCATAGAACTGCCTAGCAAAAAACAGGAGATGTAATCTGGCAACATATTATGCACGTTTATTTATTAAAATATACTATATTGTCCCCAAGGAGGACATTTTTCTTGGACACAGACTGATACTACATAATAATTCACAATAATATGAGTAGTTGTAGTTGTAGTATTGGTACTGTTAAATATAATAATACCTCTGTTAACTCGCATATGATACTTTTCCTCAAGAACAAGTGGAGTCTGACGATGGCAGGAAGAGCACAGCGGTCAGGTTCCTCCTCCCCTCAGATGCTGCCCCGCCTCTCACCCTGACCTGCAGCCAGGATGACCGAGCCAGGGACCGGAGGCCTGCCCCGAACCCCAGCCCCGCCCTGCGCTTGCGCTCCCGAAGGAGCCGCTTGCGGTGGCAGCAGAGATGGAGCGAGAGTGCCGGGCCGGTCGGCAGCTTGGACACAAACGGCGAGGAGGGACCTGCACTGGGCAGGAAGCCTGAGGGAAACAGCGTGACAGCGGAGAACAGTGCAGGGACGCCGGAAGTAGTGGCTGAGACGCAGGAAATGGACAAACGACGGCTGAGCGGCTCAGAGTCGGAGTCCCCCTCTCTGTTGTTGACGCACTGGAACACGGAGGGCCAAGCTGCAGAGGGACATGCGGACACGAAGGGACAGGTGCAAAGGGAGAAGGAAACGGACTGGATGGGTGATAACGGAGACAGTGAGTCCCCCTCTCTGCTGCTCCCTCATTGGACACCGGCTCCCCCTGCTGGGCGGGGGACACTTGAGGCGGTGAACCATGAAGGAATGGCAGGAGAGAGCGGAGGACGGTCAGAGGTAGGAGTAAATGCTGGGGGACAACAGAGACGAGAGCAACAGGAAACAAACCGTTGTCAATATAGTGATGGGTGCGAGGAGGGAGGAGCAAAAAGCAGCCACACAGCTAGTGGACCAAGAGTGGACCCGCATGTAGCAAGGTGTGGGAAGGTAGGGGGACATTGTGATGGAGGGGTCAGACTCCAATCCTCGTGCACGCTGGAGGAAGGCCTGCTCTTCCCCCCGGAGTACTACGTTCGAACCACCAGGCGCATGACCAACTCCCAGCAGCAGCAGCCAGACATGCAGAACAGCCTGTTCTCCAATCTGGTTGGCACAAGTCGACCGAGAGGGCGTGGCCGTAGGCGGGGCCGCGGGCGAAACCTGCAGCCACTGCAAGACCGGCAAACGCAGCACATTGGCGAAGATGTGGATGACAGCAATCTGACGGGTGCGTTTGTGGATACCCCGGCACAAATGGTTCCTTCCTCTCCATCACATGAGGCTCAGTGTTCCAGTGAGAAGGCATTAGATCCATCCCTAGATACTCCGAGCCAAGCGCGTTTGGCGGCACCCAGTTCTAGACCCATGAGGGGCAGGAAGAGGAGCAGAGGGCAACCGCAAGGACGCAGGTTTGATAAAGGCTGTTTATATTTAGACATCAGTCTTACGGACCAAGAGGAGACCTCAGACCAATCTGTCCCTGCGTTGAGCTCCACTTCCCCATCAAAGTCCTCCCCTGTGGCTGGTACCCTGGGGCCGGGTCTGGTCTCGGTAGCACAAGCCATAGTCTCCCAGCCCTCCGCGTTTCCACCCGCTCTCACCCCAGTGGTCCGGCCTCCTACTCAGGGTGACGGGGCGACGTCTTCCCCGGGTCCTGGAAGTCTGAAACTGTTTTTTCCCATCTTCAAGAGGAGCAGCTCTGTGGCTGAAAGGCCTCCACACAATGTCTGTAGGTATTTGTTTTTTTTTGACAATTAATCTTTCTTTGGGGAGGGATAGAAACATTCCATTACGTTTTAAGATATCGGGAAACATGCAGTCTCAAAAAGTCTGACTTTGACTTGAATAGATCCATGAGTAATTATTAGTTTTCTAAATTCTATGGTAATAAGGCGTGAATACATATAGAGGTAAAAGTATACATATCAAAATCCCCTAAGATGAACACCAAAACACAACCATGCTTGTAACTATCACTTCATATTCAGTGTCTTCATATTTGTCTTGACCTGTATCCGTCCTCTAGCAGGCTGGCGGTCCCTCCTGCTGCCCTCTCCTCCAGCCCCCAGCGACCCCCTTCTCCGCCCTCCTTTGCTGGCCCTGGACCTTGCTCTGCAGCCCCTGCTCTCCACGGACTTCCATCTTCCCGACGAGCAGTTTGGCTCCCTGAAGCTCCACAAGCTGCAACAGGTCATCGACGCCACAGCGGAGCCCTTCTCCGCCCCTTCCTATCACACCAGGCGCAGCTGCCAGCAGGCGTACCACCTCTACACGGCAGGCGAGGACCAGGCACTGGCTCTCTCGCTGCCGTTCAGCCCCGCCTCCACCCTCTCCGTGTCCCTGCTCAGCCCAGACGATGCCCTGTGTCCTCAGCAACGGTCTGTGGACCTCCCGTGTGCCTCTGCGTTCACCCAGGACAATCTCACTAGGGAAGACAAGTGTATTGATACACCAACGTTCCCTTGGTCGATCCCAATCCGATCAATGGATGAAAGTCAACCAGAAACGGGAGACCAGTTACCCACAGGTGGCGGACAGCTGGTAAAATGCCCGGAGCAGGGCAGATCTGGGTCGCTGATGGGCCCGTCTACAGATGAACGTGCGGATCAGTCCATGGAACAAGAGCCACCCTCAGGCATGGTGTCGGCGGGCTTTCCTCAACAGTTGCTGCCGGTGGGGTCTCCCATGCCTACGGAACAGCAGGAACGCGGAGTCGAAACAGGGCCGTCTGAGGAGGTTAGGGCTACCAACCACCAGAGGGCAGCAGAGGAACGGACCCAAAGACCCATCAAGTGCAATGCTAAACGCCACATGGTCATGGAGGTCCAAGAGGAGCAACGCATCACATCTCTGGCGAACCAGTCACTTACAGATCACCAAATTGCGAATTCTCCTAAGGACGGATCCGCAGGTGGCCCTCCACTACGCCCTGGGGCCTGCTCACAGCTTCTCCTGAGCCCGTCTCTGGTCTCCCCAGCCTGCCCTCTCCTGGCCCCACACTTTCTCCCCTCTACCCTCCCCTTACCCTCTCTGGGCCTCAGCCCTCACCCTGCCCTTGCCTCATCCCTTCCCCTAACCTCGTCCCCTTGCGCCCCCAATCTCACCCTGCCCTCCCCCATGAGCCCGTCCACCGTGGCCCTCTCCCCTCCGCCCCTCTCCCCCTGTCCCTTCCCCGTGTCCCCCCTTACCTCCCGCCAGACCTCCGGCTCGTTGGATCCACCAATGAGTGTGGGTGGGCGGGGCCAGGGGGTGTTGCCTGGTTGCTGTGCTTCTGTTGTGGGCACCGGTGGACCTGATGATTCACAGCCCCCTCATGATGCCTCCAGGAGAAGCGAAAGGGCAGTCCAGGACGCTGGGGAGACTGAGGTGGTGGTGGAAGAGGGTGCGGTTATCTTCACACACACGTTGACGGTAAATACATGAGGCGGGAACTACATAGGATACCACAGGATGTACAAATCAGATTTGAACTACAACAAGGAAAATGGGACATAATATTGATTTAGTATATTACGTTATGAAACGGCTGGTCTCCAGAGGCTATCTGGTCTCTAGGTCTATGCTTGTATTGACAGCTGTTTCCCTGGCTCCCACTAGGCCCCAGCCGGGGGTGCCCTGGTAGATGCCTGCTGCGTGTCGGGTCCTTCTGGAGGTCTGTGTGTGGCTGCGGCGGGAAAGTGGGCGGTGTGTGTGTGGGACCAGACCCCCACCTCTGGCTGGGGCCTCCTACACACATGGACTTTCTGCAAGGTAAATCTGTGTGTCTGTATTTTTGTGTGTGTGTGTGTTTTTGCGCGCAATGTCACAATGAAGATTAGTCTAGTTTGAATGCCCTTCACCAGAGCAGAAGGACAGAGGATTCACCATGGTAACGTTGGCAGACCTGGCCACGTTTGGTGTCTGACCGTCACACGTCCTTAGACCACATGGTGATCGTTGTTATTTTTGCTTCCAGCCGGTTATCAGTGTGTTTCCTGTGCCGGACTCTGTGGGACTGCTATGTGTGACTTTGGGTCAGCTGGAGATCAGGGAAGTCAGGTAGGGAGAGCCACCTGTTATATCATTATGGATCACACATATGGTCGTTGGGCAATTCCCATCTGGTGTGTGTGTGTGTGTGTGCGTGTGCGTGTGTCCAGGGTGCTCTCCTGCTCCAGCCTGGCGGAGGCGCTGCTGTGTCAGGGTGTGGTTCAGGCGGTCGTGGGCGTGGCCCGGTCCAGAGTAGTTTGCTCCTCCCACTCGGCAGCCATTTCTTCGCTGCAGCTCTTCATGTTGCCGGAGGACAGCAGGTAAGGGGAAGAAGAACGCCCCTGATTGGCTGCAGGCTTCTCGTGGCACACCCCCTCAATCTACGTGGAGAGTAACTTCAAACCTAGAGTGACGATTCAGTCCAAGTCATAATTAACTTTTTATTAAGGAATTATACACAATACTCATTACATTAGGAGCAGGTTGACATCTTTCTGAGTGAGGCTTTCGGCCAAAGGGGTTTCAACTCTGTGTCTTTGGCACGGAAGTGGAACACCCTAGCCACTAGAGTACCCTGGTCCGTGGTTCTTGTGAGCACCAGCTAGACCTGTTGCATGTTGTTACGCGGAGAGCGCCTGTGCTAACCGCCCCACCCCCTGGCCTCAGTGCGTCCAGCCCCCAGCGCCTTGCCCCCCCTGGCGTGCACGTCGAGGCCCTGGCTACAGTGGACGGCTTGGAGGACGCCCTGCTGGGGTCTGCTAAAGGAGGGCATCTCTTCCTCTGGTAAGGGGTTACAATCCCAAGAATGACAGTGATGTGGTGACTGTGAACCTAGGTGCTGTGCAGCATCATGAACACAGCTGTGTTTGCGTCTCAGGAACCTAGGCACTCGGCAGCTGTTACGGAGGATCCGATTGGACGAAGGGCTATCGCACACCACTTGTCTCAGAGGCTACAGCTACTCTGTAAGTTGTGGTCATGGTTTTTCTTTTTCACACAAGGAACCAAGTTATCCACCTTCATCCTCAGGCAGTTACTTTGTGTTGATTTGGAAGGGGAAAAAATGTGTCCAGTTTATCAGAAAAGGTTTCACAGTTTTTATATAAATCACATACATTAATTTTATTTAATATGACATTTTTTATTAAAAAGCAGTCAAAGCAATGTGTGTGTCATGGGTCTGTGCATAGGGGGCACTGTTTGTCCTGCTGCAGCACCAGTACCTTGGATCCATACTGAGGCAGGAGGTCCAATCATACCAGCAGGAAGACCAGCACGCCCTGCCATCCGTGGAGATGGAGAATGAAAAACCCAAGAGCACACTGTTCTCCCTAGTCGCCATTAACGCTCTCAGTGGGAAATCTGTGGTGGCCAATCGACTGCATCAGCCTGAAGCCTGGACCGGACGGTGAGGGCGGGCGGGGGGGAAATCAATCAGGAGGCAACCGGATATGGTTATTGTTCCTGTGATCTCACCGTTGTGTCCGTCCCCTCGCAGGCCTTGTGAGGCAGATGTCCTGGGCTCCCGTCTGGTGGCTCTGAGCCAGAGTGGCAGTCTCCATGTCTGGGACCTCGGGGGCCCCCAGGGGCCCCGAGTGGCGTGGGCTCCAGAGGCAGACGGCTGGCACCTGGCTCGCTGGGGCGTGTCAGATGTGCTGGTGACAGGCCATCACAACGGAGACCTCACCCTGTACCGCTACGTCGACCGCCTGAAATCGGCCCAGACAGATGTTTAACGTGACTTGATTGTTTTAGAACCCGAATACGATAGTTTCCCTTACTACAGATTTTCTGAAATGTTCTGATGGTTGCAAAACACTGGCTTGTGGGTGGTATTCCAGGTAATGCCCTTTAACCTTCCTGACTCAGGAACTTACCTGAGCAGTCTGGTTTCCTAGCTGTAGCTGTTTTAACCCCATGTATGATAACCAGTTCTCTATTTATATTTAAAGAAAAGTCAAACTATTTACCATGTTATATTAAACTTTTGTACAAAGATAGTATTTTATTGCAAGTCAAATGAACTCAAGTGTGATGCTGGTTTAAGGCCAAGCAGAAAGCAGTTCTGATGCCAGACGTGTGGAAGAGCTGACGGTGAAATATCGCATCAAATGCAGCTACCAGCTGGGTTTGGCTAGCTCAGGCTTTAAGTTCATTTAAAGGAACACGCCACCGTTTTTTCATACTGATCTGTTCTTCCCTGTCACGCGAGTAGTTACGACCAAAGTATGGTTACATAAAATGAAAGTCCAATTGTCTAAGCGGATAACTAATGTATGGCGGAATAACAACTGTGAGCACTTCGACGTCGGCACTCGTATCGCTCCTGAAAAATCCTCTCCCCCTTACTTCAATAGAACCAACGAGATCTGCATGTTGCGCCTGCACTAGGCAAGGCAAGGGAAGGCAAATTTATTTGTATAGCACAATTCAGCAGCAAGGCAATTCATTGTGCTTTACATACATAAAAGCATTAAAAT
>JAOPJJ010000102.1:9119710-9132064 GCA_027122795.1 Enchelyopus cimbrius | reverse complement strand
CCCCCCCCCCCCCCCCCCCCCCCCCCCCCCCCCCCCCCCCCCCCCCCCCCCCCCCCCCCCCCCCCCCCAACAGGGCACGAGTTGGCTGGGGGTCAAACAGCATAGTTAATGGGAATGACCAGACCCCCCCCCCCCGCAACTGTGGCACTTCCTTACCCATTACCCAAAGAAAAACTGGTAACATGGGAGATTTTCTACACTGACAACGGTGTGTTTGCTAAGATCCTGTGCAGGGGGTGTCTCATGACACTACTGTCAGTCCGTGGCTCACCAACCCCTCGTCCCCGGGCAGAGAGATGGGGGTGGGGGGGTGTCTCTGGCAGATTGAGGCTAGCTGGGCGTACCCTGTGCGAGGTGGGCAGCATCCTGACGCGCTCCACGGCCCCACAGCAGCGAAACAGCCTCCTCACGTCCCGGACCCCCGACCCTGGAGGGAAGGGCCCCGCAAACACCACACACATACGCCTCAAGTGTGCACGCGACTACCATGCACGCACACACAACCACACACACACCCAAAGAAACAAGTAAGTAACGCAGCAGCCAAATTGAGAAAAATACTACTTTATGTACATTGTGATGAGTGAGCTACTCACTGCTTGCTGATGGTGTTCCTGTTGAAGGCCAGACTTCCTCATGTGATCTGAGAATGAAGAGAACTGCACCACAGAGAAAGATAGCCCGGCCGCCTGTCTTCTGAAAGAGGCCAGCACCTGAATACAGAGTGTTAGGGAGGTTATGAGTAGAGACTCCTAAGGTAGAGAACTCATCCATAATGTCAGATTTTCATTATAATCCATCCTATTATTTGACGGGATAATAGTCAAAGGGAAAGGTTGCATTTATTTAATTTGAATGTATGAACTTTGGGGCGTAATTAACATGCTACACTTTCTACAGGTCAAAGGGCAGGGTGTGATTCGTCAGCACTATTCGTTACACCTAACACCACTTCACTCTCACCTCCTTGTCGGAGCTGTGCCACTGCTGATTGGATGGATTAATGGTGATGTCAGCGCGTTTTCCGATGAAGGTCACAGACTTTCCTGACCTTTGGAGCACATCGGCAAACCTGAACAAATGATCAAAAGTTTAAAATTTAAAATAGATTTTTAGTTTGAAACTTTCTGGTGCAGAAAACTGCAATAGAGAGAAAAATCACTTGTTTTAGAAGAGCAGATTTTCACTAAATCTTAGGTATATTAGGTATTTCTCTTATATGTGTCTTCAGGCAACGGTGGTCCTACCTGCTGCTTGGGGTGGGCTGAACAGCAGGGGCTTCAGGAGCTCTCAGACCCTGGCCCCATAGCTCCGGGATATGGCGCTCTACCACCTGAACGGGAACCAGCAGGTAAATATCAGGCAGTCTGGCTTCATGAAGGCCTAATAAAGTCTCTATTTGAGTTGGGAGTGGGGGAGATATTACCAGTCGAGGTCCTTCTTTAATAAAGTACTGGGCCAGCTCCAGGGCAGCTGAGGCGTCTTCCGTCGGGTCGTGTCCTCTCCGCTCCTCGGTTTGGATCTGCTTCCTTAGGACCAATGAGACGCTTAGGAAGTCATTACATTTTCATTGAGGGCATTGAGCAGATGCTTTTGTCGAAAGTGACTTACAAGTACATTTACATTTCATTAGCTGTATCAACACCGCACACAAACATAACCATCAGCACGAATCAGAGTGAAGCACTTACCCTAGAACAGTCTCCGCTAGGACCTTGAGTTTAAACCTCTGTCCCAATTCTTTCCTGTACAGCAGTGAGGTGTCAATCACGTGTGGATGAATCAACTGTGTGAGGGAACCAAGAGCAGAAAAACGGTTAACACTTCACCACACATAATCATGACCCAAAGTTGAAAATCAAAGCTTACTGAAATTATCGCGGTTAATAACGGTTCATTCTCAAAGAGCCAGCCACTCACTTTAAGAGCCCTGAGGTCGTTTTCCAGAGAATGTCCAACAAGGACAGCGTCCTTGGGCAACAGACTCAGCAGCTTTACTTGCACATCGCTGACGGTCGTGGTGATTGGTTGTAACATTGCGGCGGTAATCCCGGAAAACCTTTCAGTGAACAAACTCATCAGTTTTCCCCTCCCCACGGAGCCAATTGTGGAATATGACTGTTTGACTTTTGGTGTGTATAGGGGGTGGCGCAGACCTGGTGAGATAGTTGAGGATAGGGTTCGGAGGTCGCACCAGGGTGTCCAGCACACATATGCCACTGCTATCCACCAGGGAGACGTGGGCCAACTCACTCCCTTTCTCAGTTAAACACTGAAACCCGTTGGAGGTACAATCATAACATTGAGCACTGTGGATTTATATCAGTAATTTGGTGCTTAGGCCTTTGGGGAGTCTTACCATCTCACAGTCCAATCCATAGAGAGGGCTGCCGTCGGTTACACAGTCTGCACTCTCCGTCGATACAAAGTCCTCAAAGCCACGGACGCCTGTGAAATACATGAAACCTATGCAAGAACTGAGCATCGACAGAAAAATAATGAGAGCACAATAAAAAGAAAGCAGTATTTCAGTTACCTCTCACAGGAAACTGCCTTTTCATCATCTCTTCCTGTGTCAGAGTATAGGCTGTGAGCCCCTTAACCTCGGTCCCAAACTTCCTGATTACAGGATTCAGTCTCAACACTGCGGGAAGGAAACCATTCAGATACATGCTGAGAAGAAGATAACGATAAAGACAGCAACTAGTTGCTTGTTACGGGTGAATAGGCTCTAAATGCATATGAAAACCTACCATCTCTGAGCTGATTGCTTTCCTGGTCCCTTTGGGCAAAGCACAAACTCACGGATTCAGGCACTTTGCTGCTAAAGATTCCAGATGGTAAGCCAGTAGCCGATGGAGTGAAAGTGAGCCTCTAAAAAAAGTAATAGATTGTACACAAAAGATTAAACTCAAAGAAATGAATACTTGTTGTGGGGGTGCAGAGTGGGCCCAGAATCTAATCAAGTGTTGCTAGAACAGCTTGACGTCGATAAGACGAAGATTGGAAACTGGCTAGCAGACAAATCGATGCCAACACCTTTCACTGCACTGAACAGATTTGTATGTCAAGCTAAGACGTGGTACACCATCAATCATGATACATTTCTTACACAGCAACCCTATACATGGATGAGTGATACGTACAGTCTTGTAGTTGGTTCTGAGATGTTGCAGAGTCAAGAAGTGTTTGTAAAAAACACACTGACTCAGGCCATCGAGAATCACAACGTTCAGCCCTTTTATGTTCTTCTGACGATGGAGATGGCACCAACTATGAATACACAAGAGACATGCATTAACTAGATGGGAAAACAAAAGCTTGTTGAAAGGTTTTCGTTTCAGAGAGACATTGACTGATTAAGAATGAGTTTGAAATAACTACTAGAGGTTTACCTTGGTTGTTGGGCACCGTTATTCGTCCCCAGAACAGCGAAGTGCAGCAGTTCTGTCAGCATATCCATTGTTACCTGTTGCCCCAGGTGGGTGAATGGCACTGAGATCTTTGGAGGTCGATGAGCAACACGCTTCCTTTTCATTATTTTACTCGTTTCTTGTGCTGACATTAATGGGTTTCCTTTTCTTTTCCTGGACGAGCAGGGCAGTGCGGTGGGATCATTTTCAAGAGTAATCATTCCCTGGAGATAGAAAGACACCTTCTCAATTAGAAACACCAGTCAATGGGTGTAATACTGCTGATTCAGGTATGTTCTACATGAAAGGGTTAGTTCTTAATAATATTTAGTGTTACTATATTGTACTTAATTAGGAATTGGTATATGGTATAAGTTGTATCACTTTAGAACTGCATCAACCCCGCAAAGGAAGCATCCAAAAAAGTACAGTGCCATGTGGACAGCATGCTTTCAAAACAGACTGCTGAAGGGAAGAGGTGAAAATCGTTGTAGTAAAGAATTACCCCAGGGGCCGTCGCTAAATTAAAATATTCGCCATTGGCTTTTGTTGATGCATATGATATTGACATGAGTAAAGTCCCAACAAATATGACTTAGAATAACTAAAACTAACACTACTCGATAAGTGTGAAAGGTCCATTGAACACCGGTGATGTAAACAAACCAGGGTGCACGCTATGTATTTCCGGTTATTTTCAAATTACAACTTTACACATGTAGACGCTATTACAACGTCTTATAATTCTGAAACAACACTATCCCAAACGACGAAATAAAAAAGGTTGGGCAGTGATGGAGCAGTAGCCAGCTGTTTCGAACCCGGGATCTGGGTTCAAACTGTTCCTATGAAAAGTCCTGGCTATATGTGTGAATGATTATAATTGCAGCTTTAATACAGTAACATTACCTGAAAAACATTTGCAAAAATCCCCAAACATAGACTTGCAAAGAACTTTGCAACAAATAGGGACAGATCAAACCACGCAGTTTGAAGTATTCACACACGTGTTCTGCTATAGCGTTCTAAACATTATCTAAAAGGGATAGTTTTAATAATGGATATTTCCACTTTTATTTTGATGGGAAACACAACCCACATCCGGGTTCGATGTGCTCATGTGGTTGCTCGATGTTCTCTGTGCAGTTAAACTGTCTGACAGACCAAACAAATCGATTGGTAACGTCATGTGTTTTCAAATGTTCAATACACCGGGAACTGACCCCACACCAGTTTCTCTTTAAAGTCCAAATCTACAAAACTATAATGGTGTAGTCCTCGGTCGACAAAGGGTATATCAAATATCAAGATTACAAGACACATGGTATCAAGCATGTCGACAAAGAAACTGGCCAAGTACGGTTTTTTGTTTCAAAACATTCTTTGTTTGAGCGTACTTTCTGGTTTATGCACATTACTTGTGCGGGCGATTTTTGTAAATGTATTACATTCTACTTCACAGAGAATTGGGATTCCTGAGGAAGCGCAGTCAATCCACTGGAAATAAGGCATTACGTGTCTGTAGTAAGTTTAGTATTAGTACTAAAAGATATTCGAGGCACTTTCATTTGAAGTTCTTAAATGTTTTGTTCTCTACCTTTTCAGATCAAATATTTTCATACCTGATTGTGATTGACTTTGAGTCCACATGCTGGAGAGAGAAAAACAATTATGGCCAAGAAATAGGTAGGCAAAAATCTTTTGACCCTACATCAAAATAATCAAAAACTGTTTTTGCCTCTCCTTGAACAATGCACATTTTCTCTCCTCTCTCTAGTTGAGTTTCCTGCTGTTCTACTCAACACTTCCACAGGGGACATTGAATCTGAGTTCCACACCTACGTGCAGCCGCAAGAACACCCAGTTCTCTCTGAATTCTGCACTGAGCTGACTGGCATTACACAGGTATATTCCTTTCACAAATATGAATACACAATACATTCAGATAAGAAATGTTCAGATCCTGCTGCTGTTGTTGAATGTGTATTTTCTATTGTATTCCTGTTCCAGGGCCAGGTGGAAGCGGGGATTCCCCTCCAGATATGTCTCTCTCGGTTCAGTCGCTGGTTACTGACCCTGCAGCTTCAGAAGGGATTGGCCTTCCCCGGGGAACGCTCCACATCCACCTCTTCAGCCCCTCAAAAGCCCTGTGCTTTTGTCACATGGTCAGGTAATGGCTTTCTCCTCTACACCACTTCAGTTAAATGCTAAAGGATGTCAGTCTTCTCAAATGTCCTTGGATTATGAATGTTTTCTATCCATTTTCTGTTGTGCACACAATGGGAATTTTGAAAAAAAAAGAAGAAGAAAAAAGAATATTAATGTTTTGTTTTTGTACTTGTGTGTGCACTAGACTGGGACCTTGCGGTGTGTCTGCAATATGAGTGTAAACGCAAGCAGCTCCACAAACCTGATATACTGAACAGCTGGATTGACCTCAGAGCCACTTACAGAGTAGGTCGATTCTCTCCCTCCCTCTTCCAGTGTTTTGTTTTTCCTAGTGATGTATGTGTTGACAAAGTGTTGTCTGTGTTTTCCAGCTTTTTTACAACAGAAAACCCAAGGGACTGAATGGGGCGCTACAAGATTTAGGGCTCCAGTTTTCTGGACGAGAGCATTCTGGTAAGAGTCAATACAAAGTACTTTTGTTTAGTACTTTGTATTGAGTTTTCCCTCCTTATCCACCTGAGGGCCCATTTTAAATTCAGTTCTCCTTTCCTCTTTATTCTATAGGTCTGGATGATTCCCGTAATACTGCTCACCTGGCATTGAGCATGATGAGGGACGGCTGTGTGATGAAGCTCACCAGAACCCAGGAGAGGGTGAGTGGCTGCCTGACAACCCCCCTGGTGTTCCCCCAGCTGCTAACTGCTCCCCCGATTCTCTCCCCCAAGAACCATTCCAGGTGATCATCCTCCTAACATCCCCCTCGCTTTTTTAGCCGGTTGTCTTTTCATTCCAACTCGTTCATTTGTATTTGCAGTACTCTTTTCTGTTCTAATATCTTTCTTATTGAGGCCATGCTTTATATTTTCTTAAAAGGTTGTATCAGCGATTCTGCAGTTTGTTTACTTATACCATTTGTTTTTGTTTATAATGTTCGAGCCTAGACTTCCTACAGAGACACAGTTTCAGCCTAGAATCGCTGATGCAACCTTTAAGGTGTGACTTAAAGGTTGTATCAGTGATTCTGCAGCAAAAAAACGCGTCTCTGTAGGCAGCCTATGCTCCGAGTGGTTTGGAGTGGCTGGTGGTAACATTTGTTTGTGTACAATCTCGGAGCATAGGCTGCCTACTGAGACAAGTTTTCTTTTGTCTGCCTGCTTATGGTTTGGGCAGCTATAGCGTAATGTGAGGAAAGATCAGATGAATGTGATCATTTACGTTTCGGCCTTGAATCGCTGATAACCTTTAATATTATTTGAGTTGGTTTGCTCAATGGAAGCTAAGGGAGAGTGCTGATTTATAACGTCTTACAAGTTGTCTTTTAATGACTTGCAGAGTTTGTGGCTCTCATATCTCCTACTAGGCGCCAATGACCTTCAAGCCCCTGTTTGCCAATGCACCCGCAGAAAACAAGAAAGGGAAGGAAAACATGGCTCCAGATGAAAAGACCATCCCCAGAGAGGAAATATCCTCGAGGAGCCCTCGAAGATCACTCCAGATAAAGACATGTTCCGAGACCAGTGTTCCGCTGTCGGACACAAAGAGAAACGGAAACTCAATACCGGAACCTTTCCAGGAATATAAAAGCCTGGTCTCTCCCAGGACACTGCTGAATGGCACAGCTACACCTCTGCTGGGGAAGGGCACCGTGGTGGGTAGAAAGATGACGAATATGGACCTTTTTTCTCCGGTCCTGGTAAATGCTCAATTTCGCCGGGACAATGGCCAGGGCATGGTTCTCTGCTCCACCACCGTGGGATGCACCTCAGAACGGCTGGAGGTCCGTCTGCCATTTGAACCCCAGGCAACAGTGCTTGGACACACAGAAGACGACATGGAGACGGACATCGCCGTGGAAACGGAAGAGTGGCATGGATGCTATGATTACGTGGTGTTGAATGGTGATGATGAAGATGTTACTTCTGACTTGTATGGATTACTTGACCCAGAGGACACAGCCAGTGAAAACGGGAAGTGTTCTGTGTCAAACGGGTCGACATATGTAAATTCCTCCATACTAGTTCCTCATCAAATCAATGCAACGTCAAATAACAATTCAGCAAAGAATGTTGGTGCTGAGAGAAAAGGCAACGCCCAAATATTAGAAGCTAGTTGCTTATCTAATAACAAAAGGAAACCTGCTTTGGTTCCTGTTAATGAAATGAGACCGCCCCATAATGTCTCATTGGTGGGCAAATCAGCTGTTACATCAAGTTCAAGAACATCAAATCATCCCAAATTAGTTTCCACTAATATCTGTTTACAAGTTCAAGATAACTTAAACCGTCTTCAGAAAAAATCAATACCATTGAGCTCATCCTCGCTTATCACGCCTAAGTCCCGTGTCCACCAGAGGGCGATGGTATCCCACGTGTTCACAAAGCCCACACCGGGAGTCACCGAGAACCAAGCTACCACCAGAGCATGGTTGAAGAACCCAAAGGGAAAGGAGGCGGGTTCGTTAGTCAATAGCAACACAGCGAACCCTCCCCATCCCACCTCTGTCCATTCTCTCCTTACCCGTCAGAGTACCATCCCTTTCTCAATGAATCAAACGTCCAGTAGATCTTGCCAGATGATGACCGCACGTACACCAACCGCTCGTCAACCTCCACCCAGACCGGGGCCACCTAGGATCACCGCGCCGCTATGCGGATGTGGACGCCGGGCGAAGCGGCAAACCGTGTGTAACGGTGGTCCAAACCAAGGACTAGGGTTCTACTGCTGTCCGGTGCGCCGGTCAGGCACCGGGAATAGGATTCAGAACGGCTGTACGTTTTTTAAGTGGGAGTCAGCTCTGATTAAGGACCACTCGCCGGCCAATTCATCGGTCCAGGCTTCGATGTCTCTTAATGTACTTCGTCGTCCGAAACTTTCGTCCATTTCCAGGAGGAGCTATTAACTGACTGGGGACGTTTTATCCGTTGTTCTGATCTAAATTAAATCGAGTAAAATGAAACATTGCTGCAAAGCAATGATTTCATAATGAATGTGTAATGAATTACTGTTACGATTGTAATAATGTACAGATAATGTAGTTTATATCAAAGTAATAAATATCTCTGTCCAATCCATCGTTTCCAAGGTTATCAAATATGGTCAAACTTCTATGGTCCAATCAAATAAGTTTGTTTTCTATGTTATTTATGTGTTTATTTTAAACAGTTGTGTGTATATATGTGTTAATTGTAAGCGTCAATGTAAAGAATGAAAGATTTGAATGTCATTTTTTAAATTGTGATAACCGTTCGGATTAAACCGTTTGTCCCTTCTCGCGTGCGGTAGCACAGGAACTGAACCACCTGTTTCAAAATGAGTGTTGCTAACAGAGACGCAGGTCGTCAATGAATCAACTCATGGTCTGTAACGGTCATTCTATATTTGCTACAAATACGTTTTCACGACAGGTTTGTTCGCTTTTTGTTAAAGACAAGACCACTACGGACAACTAACGTTAGTTAGCAGAGCAAGGCACCATCATTTGTATTAGCTGCGACTACTAGCAGTAGTTACAGCTAACGGCAACAACTAGCTGTTGATCCTGGTAGTTTTTCCGTTTCGAGTTTAAGATAATACGAATTACTTGCTAGTTCGTAACATGTCGGCGGATAATGACAAGAAACGCAGCAAAAGACGATACGCCCCTTGTCGCGGGAATAAGCGTTTTAAGGGGGCGAAGGAGCTCGAAGTGGGCATGCAAGGGATCATCATCACGTGCAACATGAATGAAAGAAAATGCACGTCGGAGGCGTACAGCCTGCTCAACGAGTATGCAGATGTACTGTATGGACCAGAGAAGGTAAAGGCAAAACCCCCATCTAATGCACACTAACGTTTCCTTACATAATCAGGCGCAGAGTTAGCATGTGAAGTTCCTATTCCTTATCACAGTGGTTCTCAAAGGGGGGTACTCCGCAGAAGAAGAAAATAGTAACTTTTGAAAGTAAGCCTATTGGTTATAAATAATATATGTAATCCCACGTTAAGAAAATCAGTTACATCTAGATACTCACAATACAAGTGAGCAACTACTCACTAAATTGCAAGTATTTGCACCCTTTTAATGTTGGTGTTGACATAGCCAAATAGAACGCATATACATTATTTATGTTCATTTTCATTCTTTTCCTCCCAAAAATGTTGTGTGCTGTTGAAGGGGGTACTCAGTTGAAAAAATATCTTCGAGGGGGTACACTAGTAGAAAAGGTTTGAGAATCACTGCCTTATTACAATGGATAGTGGTGTGATGACAGAACTTGATTGTTGTATACTAGCTGCTATTCACAACGTTACACTTGTTGGTTTGTAGATCCAAGATTGTGACGGAAGTAACAGCGAAGAGGAAGATGACGCTGAAGCAGCTCTGAAGAAGGAGGTTGCTCAGCTGAAACAAACGGGGAAAGGACAGAAGCGCTTCCAGGCTCTTGACAGTGGAGCGAACAATGTTGTATTCATTAGGACCCACAATGTGGGTAAGTGAAAAATGGGGTAAAGATTGGTATCTTTATTTTTACTATCCATGTTTTGTGTGCTCCTCTTATTGAACCAAATGTTTTTGTTGCTGACCTAGAACCGGACAAGTTGGTGCATCACGTCCTGTCTGACCTTCACGCCACTAAGAAGAAGAAGTCCCGCGTCATTCTCAGGATGCTTCCAGTGAGAACATTTTACATGCATGCAGTTTGCAGATGAGATCCTATGAACTTCAGTGGTTTGCATTGAAACATCTGTGCTCTGTGTGGCCATCACTGTGTTCCAGGTCAGTGGAACATGCAAGGCCTTCCAGGAGGACATGGAGAAGTATCTCACCACGTTCCTTGAGCCATGGTTCAAAACCCCCAATCAGGCCTCCTACCAGGTGGCCTTCAAGGCGCGAAACAGCACCCACAACAAGAGGGATGACATAATCAAATCCATTGCAGGTATTAACTCCAGCAGTTGCTTTTACTACGTTGTCTTGTAGAGGTTGCCTGCCGCCAGGTTTATGTCTTTCATGCTAACTCATTGCTTTCGTACCCTTGTGCCTCTGTCCTGTCCTGAGTGTCCTGTTCACTTATAGTCACTTTTAATCTATCCACATCAACCACATGTAATCCTACTTGTCTAATCTTATGGCCTATCAAGTGTTCCTGCAAATCCAAATCATTTTCATATTCATTGGATCGGATTGGGTTATTACTTCTTTATTTTAATGTCATTTTCTTGTTCCTGTAGTGCTGGTGGGGAAGCTGAACCCAAAGAACAAGGTGGATCTGACCAACCCAGAGCTCACCATCATCGTAGAGGTCATCAAGACAGTGTGCTGCCTAAGCGTGGTGCCAGACTACGCACTGTACAGGAAGTACAATCTCCAGGAAGTGGTCAAAGAGGACGCCCCCAAGTCTGATGCTGCTGACGTGAAAGAAGATCAGAAGGTGACCGATCAGGGCGACAGCGCAGACGGTGTTAAAGGTGAAGAGCAGGCGGATAAACAAGGGGAGGACATTAAAGTGGCTGACAATGACAAACCGGTTGAGGCAGGGACCGGAGATGAGAAGTGATGATCTAAGTGAAAGGGACACTTATTTTAATTTGACAGCCAAGAAGGCATTTTCCGCCTCTTATTATATTTCTTTTAAATACAATACAAACAGTAAATCATCTGCACTGGTGATTCCCACATTAATAGTTATGTGTGTGTGTGATCCTTTCTGATACTTTTGCAACCTCTGTACATTTAACTTGTGTGATAGTGTAGTTTCCGAAAAGGAAACTCTAAAATTAAAGAGGCTTCTAGTTTAATTCCTGTTGTGTTTATTCTTTAATTTATCTTTTATCCTAAGTTTGTTTGCATTTCAACAGTATGAAGAACGGCTTCTTTAGATACCATTTGAATAGACTGGCTGACTTTTGTTCATGGGACTCATTGGAAAAATAAATTTGGCTGAAGAGCACCAGCACGGTTGGGAGCTGACTAGTTGTCATTTCTCTTGTGCTCCACAAGGGGGGCTAATTGATCATTGTGGTATGTGTATTGCTAGTTTGAAGTCAGATTAATTCATTTAACAATATGACCATATTAACACACCAAACAGCCATTTTTCGATTACTTGGACTATCAGGTAACACACTCTTTGTCTCATTTTGGGTTATAACCATTTGAGGTTTTAACCATGGACCAGGTTGAATCTTCAGTTTGAAAAATATGTCAATGATGGCTCTCGAACCCATCATTCCCCCAAAAATAATCATTAACATACTTCTCCATGATGCATTATTTAAATGTAAATGAGTGCATTACCAGATATCAATTCATATCCCTTTCTACTAATGATTAAAACAAATGATTTAATATCTTGTTTTTTGGTTTTTGTAATGCAGTTCACAAAATCAGTAAGTCATTGCATGTTTTTCATTAAACTGCAAATGAATGGTCATAAATATTCCCTTAGCTGTTCTATTGACTCGTGTAAGAAAGCGAGCTGATGTCTGTCTACAGGCCTATAGAAACGTTCATTTCAGGCACCTACCACTGTCAGCTTATACAGGTTAAATGTCACCGCCATCTGTAACAATTACATTCCCAGGCGGATGTGCAGAGGCTCCCTGGGGTCAGGATTAACAGCCATCGGTCTAGTTCCATACCTGACCTTTATGGATGTCCCTAGGGGCTCGTTTGTCTTCTGTCACACAGACAGTAATATAACCTCAGCAATGAGGTAGTCTCTCTCTCTCTCTCTCTCTCTCTCTCTCTCTCTCTCTCTCTCTCTCTCTCTCTCTCTCTCTCTCTCTCTCT
>JAOPJJ010000102.1:9101285-9111551 GCA_027122795.1 Enchelyopus cimbrius | reverse complement strand
TGTGTGTGTGTGTGTGTGTGTGTGTGTGTGTGTGCGTGTGCGTGTGTGTGTGCACATATGTGCGTGGGGATAAACAAAATGTATGTGTATGCCATAGGTCCTGAGTGACTTCATTAGCATGGCTGCTTCGTCTCCACTGACAAACACTTCATCATGGCCACTGACATCCAGTGGGTCACTGGCCCTCGCTGTTCACCTCAAAGCATCAACCTGTCACTCAGGTGGAATTGTTTTCATTTTCACATGTTTTTTTCCTGGGGTTACCATCTAGGTCAATGTAACCATGGAAACCCTGTCCATCCAGAGGGGGGTAGGATCTCAGACAGCCTGGACGTTACCTGAGCCACCCGATCAGGACTGCACATGGAGCTTCAACCTGGTAACCCTTATGTTATACTTCTAAAAAAAAAATGCTTTAAAATAATACTTTCTTGTGTGGTTTGAATCTAGTACAATTATTTTGTTTCATTTGCAGTACCATGCCCAATAGTTACTACTATCATTTGTATAACCCAGGCATGTTTCTCTCTCTCTCTCTCTCATGCTCTCTCTCTCTCTCTCTCTCTCTCTCTCTCTCTCTCTTTCTCTCTTTCAAACACACACACACACACACACACACACACACACACACACACACACACACACACACACACACAGCTGGAGCTCAACCTTGATGTGGTGACAGCCCAGTAGAGACTAGTGGAGAGCAGAGCACTCCGCTGGCGTGATGCTCCATCAGCGTTCTGCCCGTCTTCCTTCCACCAAAGATGGATTCCATAGTCTGAACACCTGCACACAAGTAAGGACATTGCTTTTTTAATGCTAATATTTAAGTGTTCATTACTCACACAAATTACATGTGCCCAACTGTTCTTAGGTATGTATAGGCTTCAGTGACTCAATGGAAATTAAAGAAACCATAGTGAAGTTCTCTTTGTATTAACTGTATTCCTTATTTTAATGATGATTAGTGTGATTACCATTATGATCAAGTGTATAGCTATAATTATTAATATTATTTCAAACTGTCTGTATGTTAATAATAAGGTGACTCTTTTACTTCAAATCAAAGCAACGCATTCCGGTAACACTTTATGTAATTGCCCATGTATGCCTCCCGTGGCGCTGTTGTACCAATTCACGTTTTCTTACGCAAAGAACTACCCATGATAGAAGCTAGTAGTCATTGTCAATAAATAATAAAACCGTTATGCAGCACTTTATAACAAATTCTGAACATATTTAAATATTCTTTTTTAATACATTGCCGTTATTGGAAATATTTGTTTAAAGAATATCTTTCGAGTGGTATAAATGAACATGTACATGTTCAAAACTTAACTCACTCTACCAGCAACTCACTTTGAACGCGGAATAAGATGACCTAACATACAATAACTTTTATTTGAATTACATGTATGGAGTTATGCATTCGATTCAAGACTTTACTAATGGATAAAACCAAAGTATAATGTCCTTTCCTAACTTAATGTAAATCTATTTACCCTAAATCTATCCCCGAACGCGCTCGCATCACGCACAGCAGGGTACGCGCACGTACTCATTGCCTCTGTATTATTGCTCACAGAAGCCAACCACCATGGAGGGCTAAGGACTAGACGGAGGATTCTTTTCTCTATATTTTAGATGTAAACTTGGTCCTTATGTCGCGTCTGGGAGCATATAGACCACGCCAGTATCCCCGATGCAGTGGATTAAGGGGAACGGGCTTTCAGAGACGGTAAGAAGGATACTTTTGATAAAAACAACGGCCGATAACGTAGCTCGAACTAGCCGAACTAGCTAGCACAGGAAGGTAGCTAGCTGGCGCTGCAGGCTGTCGCAACGAACAGAGTGGAAAAACGTGCCCTCCCGTTTTTTTCTGTTGTTTGATCCATGGTCGAAGGTTTTGTTAACGTCTACCAATGTGCCTTTTCACAAACTTCTTCGCCATGGCTATTCCCACTACTTCATCCAACTAGATTGCCTATGCGAAACTTGAAAGATGTTGAAGTAATGCTACACAGGCCCGCCTTGTGTGATAGTAGAATTTGTTTCTATACCCATCCCCCCACCGCCTTTGCAGGCCAAGATGAATGAGATTCCCACTTCAAAGCACTGGCACTTGGTGGTGGCATTGCTGCAGAGCTAGGTAGCAAGTTAACGAACTCTAGTAGCCCAACCACAGTCTTCTTCACCCCCAAGTTGTGATGTGATTGAGTTTGGCGCTAGCATTAGCTTCTGAGGAGTAAACTGTTTCTGTAATGTGGAGTTTTAAACTTGCTCGTTAAACTTGGGCTTCAGTAAGGACTGTTTGCTAATGTGAGTGAGTGTACGTGTAACCGTTTGGCTTTTCGGACTCTCAAGTTCCGAGGATGCTGTCTTTTTTGTTTTTAAACGTAATGCAAGCAAACCTGCTCAAACTAATTGTAAACAATATTCCATGCTAGGTGCCCTTGCTAGCAAACAAACATATTTGGTTAATGTAATGTACCAACATCATCATGAGAGTGTTGAGACGTGTTTGGGACACTAGATTGTAAATGCTGGTATTCTGATTAACTTCACTTTTGTGGTTACTAATTCCTCCTGGTCCATATCTTATATTCTATTAAATTGTAACGGCCAGACGAGTATGAAAGAAAGTAAGTGAAAAATACGTGTGAGCATCAATACTATTCAATTGAATAGTATTGGTCAGTACATATTGGACGTGATGTTTGTGTGCGTAACACACACACTGTAAATTGTATCATGTTTCTTGTCACCCATCCTAGGGACACTTGTTCGTCAGCAGAATATTTGCTGGAGAGGAAGATCTGACCTTGGCTTCCTGTGATCAGAGACATGAGTGTGGTCCGAGAATTACATGGGATTGGGTACCGGGGAGGGGTTGTGGCCACTCACAGCGGCCCCACCCACTTCACAGAGGATGCTCCACGGCCTCCTGTCCCTGGCGAGGAGGGGTCTGATGTCGACCCTCCGGTCCAGTCCCAGACCCTCTACTTTCCTCCTTCGTCTCTGTCCTCCAAAATGGCGGATCTGCCGAGCTACACGCCGTCCTCATCGGCGGCGACCCCGCGGCGGCCGGACTTGGATCTGGGCTACGAACCCGAGGGTTCCGCCTCGCCAACGCCGCCATACTTGAAATGGGCCGAGTCACTTCACTCCCTTCTGGATGACCAGGAAGGGATCCAGCTGTTCCGTAACTTCCTGTGCCAGGAAGGGTGCGCGGACCTCCTCGACTTTTGGTTTGCCTGTTCGGGATTCCGCAAAACCAGCCAGGACAAGAGGACCAAGCTGGCTAAGGCTATTTACAGGAAGTACATCGTGGACGGCACTGGGATTGTTTCGCGGCAGATCAAGCCCGCCACCAAGAGCTTCATCAGAGACTGTGTTGTGAGGACGCATCCAGACCCCGCCATGTTTGAACAGGTGATGACCAGTACCACACATAACACCATGGCACCACTGTCGTTGTTCATCGTCGGGGGTTTAACCTCGATGCACATGCAACCCAGTAACGACACCTTGAAAACACAGCCCCACAACATGGTTTGACACGCAACAAAGCAAATACTACAGACAGATGCCAAAGGATACAGGCAAACGTGTGGTTTGCCTGTATCCCTAATATTGTTGGGTTATTGAAAGCATATGCCTGGGGTTGAAATGGATGTAGTTGAAAACATATTAAGCTTACTACCAGAAGCAAGAAGGGAAACATTTGTTATATCGGTATCGTAGAACGTGTGAAATGACATCTGTTGGCAATGGCATCCTGCGAGGAAATTCTGTTGTCCATCTATAGGAGCTTAGGGTTGCATCCATCTCAAAATTCCATATCAGATCTCAAGATGCCAAATGATTGAATAGGCTAGTGGTGACTGAGACGCATGTCCAGTAGGATTTGGGAAGAAAAACGCTAAGAGTAGGCCTTTCTAGAGCAGGCCTTTCTAGGTTTCCACCCTGATAAACGTACGTTACAACATGAACCACCTTGCACAACAATCACACCGCTCATTCAGTTGAGAAAAGGTTACTGTTTACTTTCATTAAGCTTCTTATAGCTTCTTCTTTTATAAACATTTTAGCATCACAGCTAATGCATTTCATCATATTTCTAGATCCCCTCTTGGATGGATAGATGGCATAATACATGTATGGCTAATTGTTGACGCCATATTGCAATTGAATTATAAAAATTTTCTTGGACCGTATATCGGATCGAATTCTTTGTAGACATTCTTTGTAAATGCAGAAATCTCAAGTGCGTGGGAGCTATTGCATTTCAGCATTGTAATCCGCGACAATGTTTGTGTCTGTGACTCAGGCCCAGACAGAGATTCAGACCACCATGGAGGAGAACACCTACCCATTGTTCCTCAAGTCTGACCTCTACCTGGAGTACACACGAACCGGAGGGGAGAGCCCCAAACCTAATCCCAGCGACCAGAGCCCTTCCTCGGGGATGGCCAAGTCCGTGCCGGGGTACTTGCCCACGCTTGAGGAGGACGAAGAGTGGAGGTGATGCATCTTTCTCTTCCGTAATACACAGCTATTTGTCTAATCAGCCGGGCCCGACGGCTTACAGACAATCGTCCTTCATCTTCTACGATTTCACACACCAGGTGTGGGGGAGGAGGCGCTCGAGACGAGGAGCAGGAGGACGAGAGCGAGTGCGGGGAGACGCCCGCCAGCCGCCTGACTCAGCGCCTGCTGATGGAGACGGTGCCACAGAGGACCGTGGCCAACCGACGGAGGCCCGACGCCAGGGAGTACAGGTGCGTGGCGGATTCATCCTCCAACAATTTCGTCCGCATGGATACTCGCTCTGCTAGCGCCTGACGTTCAGTCTGGCTTTTAACCCGCTATCGGGGATGTGTTTGACCCTCCGTCTTCGGCCCTCCAGGCCCTGGAGGGAGCCCGTGAATCCGTACTACGTCAACATGGGCTACGCCCGAGCACCGGTGACCAGTGCCAACGACAGCGAGCAGCAGAGCATGTCCAGCGACGCAGACACACTTTCTTTGACGGACAGCAGTGTGTAAGTGTCTCCACTTTGTTCATTCAGGCGTGTAGGGCGTTAAAGCCGTGTAGCTGCTCATTTTCTGATATTTCTCAAGCTAACGCTGGTTTTGTTTTGTGTGCGTGTTCAGGGATGGTGTTCCTCCATATAGATATCGTAAGCAGCATCGCCGCGAGATGCATGAAAGTGCCAAAGCCAATGGGCGTGTCCCCCTACCTCATATACCTGTAAGTAATTCATAGGCCTCGTATATCATTTAGCCCGCCACCTCAAAATGCAACTCTCTTTAAGTCATTCAGAAGCCCACCTCCTATATCTGGACGTTTTTGAGAAGCTTACCTTAAATACCGGTTAGTCATTCAGCACACCTCCACTAGATCAAAGCAACCATTCACAAGCACTCTGAGCACAAAGTAAGCACAAACGCAACTGTTATAAACCAAGCAATGTCCTCCAAAGTGCTGTCATTTGCAAATGACAAATAGAAAGAAGAAAAAAATAGTTGATAAGACTTTTGTTAATCAGTAACTTCACACAGTACTTTCAGCTGCCTACCACACAAAACAATGTACTTTAAATTCACAAACTGATTTGCTAAGCCGGTGGGACAAGAACTGCTTTACAAAGCAAGGACATCGTAGGGACTACCGCCCTTTCAGAATTCATCTCTCTTCACACAGCAGTCTGAGACAAAATGTCGACCGCCGACACACACGCTTAGCGCCACCTCGAATTCTCATTCCATCCTTAAAGTGCCTATTCCAAAGGACGCATCGTGGAAGGCATTATACCTACCACTGCTACGCTCAAGTCTCCTGTTAAGACGGCTTCTAGTAAACACCTAGAATAGCACCATTTCACAGGGGGGAAACCCTGCCGTTCCTGGCACTCATTTTGTGGTGTGATTTGCGTCTTCTGTATGCAGCGCACGTACCGCATGCCAAAGGACATCCACGTGGAGCCCGAGAGGTTTGCGGCGGATCTCATTAGCCGACTGGAGAGTGTTCTGCGGGAGCGCGAGGCCCAGGAGAGGCTGGAGGAGAGGCTGAAGAGAGTCCGGCTGGTGAGGCTCGCTGCTACACGTGCCGATCGTGTAACGACCGCCGTCTTATCGGCCCGTTTGATTCGGAAGGTCGTTATAGGAGAGATACCGGCTTATCGCCGTGCAGGTTTATAGTCTAATTGAATAATGATGAGGTGATGATATGAGGTTTGAAACGGGCAGAGCCCTTTATCTGCGGTGTCATTACCTCTAATAACCGTATCACTCATTGCCTGTACCTTGAGTTTTGGATGATTTTATTATTATCTGTGTGGTGTTAATCAGCATGAAGGCTAAAGGTCCTCCTCTTCACCGTTACATATTCATATCAGCCCTCTTTGTTGCTCTGTCCGGCCCTGCTGTGTCAACATCAGCGTACGGCCTTCCAGTCTTGACTCCACCCCCATCCTCTTGCCCCATTTGTGTTTTTAATCGTTCCCCCCCCCCCCCCCCCATCCAGGAAGAGGAAGGTGACGATGCGGACGTCTCGGTGGCGGCCTCCGTCTCGTCCCACAGTGCACCGCTGGCCCTGGCCACCGCCTTCCCGCCCCTGTACGGCGCCCGCTACTCGGAAACCCCCGCCGCCACCTACGGCGGCCTGGTGGCCATGGAGGACGCCAACGACGACGACCCCGAGTCCATCCTCGACGACCACGTGCAGCGCGTCATGAAGACGCCGGGCTGCCAGTCGCCGGGCGCGACCACCTCGGGCCCCGGCGGGAGGCACTCGCCCCCCAAGTCGTCGCGTTCGCCCGACGGGGGCGTCGCCCCGCCCTCCCACCACCCGGCCTCCCACGACCCCCCGCACCGGGTCGGAGGTCATGCGCTGCCGGCCGCCGCCATGAAAGGTAAGAGTGGGATGGAGTCCTGTGTGGTTTCAGGTCCTGTGTTGTGGTGTCCGAGTGCTCAGAAAAGCATCATGAATCCAATTCTATCAAACATGTCAAATCAGTTCTATGCATGGGCCTCAATCACAGTCAGTGTCAAGGGCTTCACAGGACCCAAGTTAGGATGACCCATAACCCTTTGAAGGGTAGAGGAAAAGCTCCCCAAATCCAGCTACCATGCAAAGGAAGGCAGAAGAGGGACGAGTGTAGGACATTGTCATAACATTGTTGTGGGTTTGCATCCTAGGTATGCACCACCACAAGCAGCTGTACCACCACCGGGGCCAGGAGGAGATGGGCTCCAGACCCCAGGGCAGTTTCCCCTGGAACGGAGAAGCCGCCGGCCAGTACGCGGGCAGAGGCCGCAACTATGCCGACGGCGCTGGAGCTAGCACGCTGGATGGCATGGGCTACAGGTGCGTGCATGTGCTACTATGGCCTGGAACGTGTTTAAAAACAAGACCCGCAACTCATGAGTAGGGTGCTATTGGTGCCCGCATGGTTAATGGCTTAGCTAAGTTTTAATATTTTATCATTTCTACACAGAGCTGCACATGTGGGTCTTGTGGGGAAACGCTGTTCGATCTCTGTGCCCCCACTGATGTGTGCGTGTGTGTGTGTTTGGGGTTTGCAGCAGTAAAGGTAGCACGCTATCGCGGCGGACTGTCAAAAAGGCGGACATCTCTGGCAAAGGGGAGGAGAACGGCCGGGGCTCGGACTCCCAGGTGCCTATGGAGGATCTGGAGAGGAACCAGAAGATCCTGCAGTGGATGATGGAGGGAGAGGCCCTCCGACACAAGAAGAACACACACAGGTACTGTGGAGGCCATGCGCACGTGCACACAAACAAGCGCGTTGGTATCATGTATTCTCATGATTGTACGAGGGCCTTTCAAGTGTATTTTCATATAGGCCTATTGATTATGGCAGTGCTGCTCCAGTTGGAATACGATTGGCTTACAAAATGGATCACATTGTTGTTTATTTAGTGTTGACAACACTAATAGAATTTGATGAAACTGCAGGCCAGGCGTCTGCCTGTGTTTGCATTTTCGTGCCTGTGTATGCGTGTGTGCCTGTGTGTGCCTGTGTGTGCCTGTGTCTGCCTGTGTGTCCGTGTGCCTGTGTGTGCCTGTGTCTGCCTGTGTGTCCGTGTGCCTGTGTGTGCCTGTGTGTGCCTGTGTCTGCCTGTGCATGCGTGTGTGTGTGTGTGTGCCTGTGTCTGCCTGTGTGTGTGTGTGTGAGGCCGAGTGATCAGCTGGGGGGCTCACCTGACTCCATCTCCCTGCGCTCCTCCCAGCGGCAGCACCAGTGGCTCCAGGCGGACGGTGGGCAGCAGCGAGGCCCCGCGGCCCACCTCTGTGGAGCGCCCCGGGGCTGTCCACCCCTGGGTCTCGGCCCAGCTGCGGAACAACCCGTCGTCGGTGTCGCCCTCCATCCCGTGCGCCGGCCCCGCCCAGGTGCAGCCCTCGCACCCCTTCATCCAGGACCCCGCCATGCCCCCCAACCCTGCCCCCAACCCGCTCACCCAGCTGGAGGAGGCTAGACGCCGGCTGGAGGAGGAGCGCCGGAGGAACGCAATACAGCAGGCCAAACAGAGGTGTGTGTGTGTGAGGCAGTTGATTTGATTAATCAAATGTTGGCATCACAAAGCACACAGCCCTTTCACGAAGGCCACAAAATCATGTGTTTTTTTAAACGTTACAGTGCAAAATAATCTTCATTCCTATATGATGCCAGGGGCCTGAAACATACATTTATGCTCTATGTGCATGGCTCTATATAAACAATACGATTCAAATTCATTTTTGCCTTGCACTAAAAATATGAAGGGATGTTCGTGCTCTCTGTGCTTTGTGCTTAACGTGGCTCGTCTTTGTCTTTCTTTGTGAGCAAACTAGAGAGAGCGAGGGAGTGGATTGGACAATGTATGCAAATCTGTTTTAGGTGGTGTTTGGGCGTAGCGCCGTGCGCATGAGCTGCATATATTTGAATACCATTTGCATATTCTGACATGCACCTTTCTATCCCCCCAAGGCATAAGTCTGGCAAGAAGCAGGTGTGTGAGAACATCACGGTGGCGTACTACTTCTGCGGAGAGCCCATCCCCTATCGGACCTCGGTCAAAGGTCGCGTGGTGACCTTGGGCCAGTTCAAGGAGCTGCTTACTAAAAAGGGCCATTACAGGTGAGAGTGGGTTGGAACCCGCCCCACACTGCAGTCTGAAACATGAAGTGATTCGTTATAATTGTTTGAAAGATCGAATCGGTGTGAACTAGATCAGTGACTCTCAACTGGTGGGTCCCGACCCAAAGGTGGGTCGCAGGGCCGTTTTGAGTGGGTCACGGGTGCTGCACTTTCTCTGCAATTTAATTTGGATGTTAAAATGTATCAGCACTTTTCTATGCAAATTAATTTGGATGTTAAAATTTGAATGTTAAAATATGTTCACCAATTTGGGCCGCAACTTCATGTCCAAGGCAGAAGGCGGGTCTTCAGGCTGGACCAGTTGAGAAACACTGAACTAGATGATGTTAAAAACACATGAACATGCATGTATAATGTTAAGGTCAATGTCCGTATACTCCAAAAGTACAGCAAACACAAACATGGCTGCATTCTCTCCCCCCCCCCCCCCCCCCACGGTTCAGGTTCTACTTCAAGAAGGTGAGCGATGAGTTTGACTGCGGCGTGGTCTTCGAGGAGGTGCGCGAGGAGGACGCCATCCTGCCCATCTTTGAGGAGAAGATCATCGGCAAGGTGGAGAAGATAGACTGACCGACGGGGCGGTCGCCAGGACGCTTGGACACAGGGAGGGAATGATGCGAATGTGGACGAGGAGAGGATGTGGACGACGCTGGACTTTGGTATCAAGACGCTGCAGGACGTGGGATAAGGAACGAATACAAAGTTGGAATGATGGAGGCTGGGACTGGAGAATGTTGGGGAATGTTGGGGAAGCTAGACCTGGACGGTCATCGGAGGGGGATCAGTGAAGTCAAGTCTCAAGGTCCTAGTTCAAGGTAAAGGTCGAAAGGTCTTTGCAGGAGATGTGACGGCGACGAGGTCCCACGACGAGGGCGAAGCGGATGAGAGGGTAATGGGATTCATCCGGCATCGCCGCCTGTCGGAGATGCCGGGCCGTTATGCTCGCGTTAGTTGGACTCACACCGCCTTTGGGGCGGTCTGCAGGGTGGCTGAAAGGAGGGGTAAACTAGTCTTCCACCTCCATCGCTCTGGCGGGAGTGTGGGGGGGGGGGGGGGGGGCGGCGGGGGCGGGGGGGCGGGCGGGGGGGGGGGGGGGGGGG
>JAOPJJ010000102.1:8973350-8985491 GCA_027122795.1 Enchelyopus cimbrius | reverse complement strand
CTTACGGTCCATTAAACACGGTCCCTCTCCGCACTGGGAGTGTTCCTCGATGTGCTCGACTCCATCACTCCTTTCCCGCAGATCAACAGATCACACAAACGTGTGGGCTTGTGTTCCGATGTATGGTGGACCTGTTTCCACTGACCTGTCTGGGACCCAGCTGCTTCTTCTCCCCCCTAACGCGGCCTAACCTGTGATCAACTATCCCCTTCAACTTCCCCTTTCCTCATGATCACTCTTGCTAACCCCTGCTGCAGCAGTAGACCAGGCGGTATCCATCCGCTCAGGGTTCGTACTAGAGCAAACAGCGGGCCTGGTGTTCACCCAACCACAGCAGGGCCGACCGCGAATGCATCGAGCGCCGCCGCCGCTTCCCTGAAGCAGCCGGTGTTTAGTGAAAGTGGGCTATGTTTGGTTTTCCTATCAGACGCTGCATCCTCCACCACCCACTGCACATCCT
This sequence comes from Enchelyopus cimbrius, assembly GCA_027122795.1. Taxonomy (NCBI): domain Eukaryota; kingdom Metazoa; phylum Chordata; class Actinopteri; order Gadiformes; family Gaidropsaridae; genus Enchelyopus; species Enchelyopus cimbrius. The sequence goes on along the minus strand of JAOPJJ010000102.1, from coordinate 8,985,031 downwards.
TACTAATGGGAGCCTGGCCTGTGTGGTTCAGACTGTTTCATGAATGAAGGCTATGGAGGACCAGGCAAGCCCAGCTTGCTACGGCCTGCAACGTCCTTTAAAGGTTGTATCAGTGATTCCAGGCCGAAACATAAATGATCACATTCATCTGATCTTTCCTCACGATCCGCTAGCTGCCCGCCCCGTAAGCAGGCCCTCAAAAAAACACGTTGCTGTAGGTAGCATATGCTCCGAGATCGTGCACAAAAAGAAATGTTACTACCACTCCAAACCTTTAAGCCAAACCTTAAAGGTTGTATCAGCGATTCTAGGCCGAAACCGCATCTCTGTAGGCAGCATATGCTCAGAGATCATGCACAAAAACATGAGTAAACACTAAACAAATGGCAGAATCGCTGATACAACCTTTGAGAGAAAACAACAGATCTCCACATTTACAACTTGGTCTTGGCTGCTTTGTTTAGCGCAACAGTGCTTGTATATATCCTACTTTTGTGGAGCCATTTAAAGTAGCATTGAGCCATGAGCAATTCATTACTGCAAAATTACAAAAACAAATATTAACCAATGTTTCTGATTTCCTATGCTTCTTTCCTTGAATGTCGTTGTGTTTAAAAAACCCAGCCATGCGAAGCCTGTACTCGCATACACACTCCAGTATCGGCCGTGTGTTCATTGATTGCCGTCAGGCCTCAGTAGGGAACGTGGCTCAGGATGAAAGCCTCTACTAAACGGCTGAATGTGAATGTAAATCTACGGACAACACAATACAAATACAAAACGCCAGATTGAATCATTTCTCCGATGATTCAGAGGTTTAAATCATAGGAGACGGGGGAGATGACGTGAAGGAGGAGAGACGGAAAAGGAGAGAGAGCGACATTGGCCCTTTCCTCCCCTGATCCGCTCACATGAAATAGCTTGTGTGTGCCTGTGTGTTTATGTTTGCGTCTCAGTGTCTGTGTGTACGAATATGATTGTATCAGCATGTGTGCCTTTGTCTACATGTGCGCATCTTTGCTTCCTGGAGTGTCTTGCATGTGTGTGTGTGTTTGTGTGTACATATCTGTCTGTGTGTGTGTGTGTGTGTGTGTGTGCATGTGTGTGTGTGTCACCCAATGGATGGATGCAGTGTGTGTTGAGAAGGCTGCCATTTGAGCTTGTGGGGAGGGGTGTGGGGGTGGTGGGGGTGTGGGTGGAGTTAAGGCCTGGGGACAAGGCCTTGACTCTCTGACTGCGCACAGCAATCCCCTCCCCCCTGCTGAGAGGACCAAACCCAGCGGGGGGGTTACCACGGCGCCCAGACCCATCCATCATCCTCTAGGTTGGAGGAACCCAGCACCTGCCCTGGTGACCTCACCTTGTGGCGGCTGGTCACCTCCACCTCCACCATCACCACCTCCTCCTGAGCTCAGCTCCGTCTCCCCTCTTGTGTTGTGGATGGGGTCGAGAGGTCAGTGGAGAGAGGGGCGGACAGGTCTGCAGCTCTAGACTTAGACGCCGTGGGCCGTTAGACACCACAGGCCCTCCTGTGGTCCAGGCAGGCAGGAGGTTGAGCCAGTTGAGGAGGTTAGCTCGCTGGGTTAGCTAGCTGGGTAAGCTAGCTGGGTTAGCTTGTTGGGTTAGCTAGCTGAGTTAGCTAGCTGGGTTAGCACCAGCGCTGGCCCACACATGCTGCAGTCTGAAGGTGAACAACGCTTGAAATACACATGTCCAGATGCATAGCACGATAACGTCAAAGTTACACTCAGAGTCGGAAAAACCTGATGTAATAATAATATAGAAACCTTATTCCACATGGTCCACAAGAGTGTAAAACATATGTCATTGTTTATGAATATTTGCCCTCTGCTTCAAGTACAACAGACAAACAATTCCGTACGGTTAGGGCAAAGTCATATTTAAAACGAATAAAACCCAGTTTTTGTGCATTTTTTTGGTTTTGGTTACACTGCACAACAAGTTTTTGTAAAGATGTAGCCAGCCAATCACTGGTCCATCTGTTTTGTATATTATGGCCAAAAACATCACCAGGATGATGGAAGCCAAATGTGAGGCTCGGGGCCCCACCGTACTGCCAAAGCCCTAGTTGACCCTGCCCTCCTCCCCACACACTGGTCCCCTCTGCCCCGCTGACGGGCCCTGGTCCAGGCCTGGTCCCTGCATGGATGGTGGGGTCTGAACCTCGTCTTCACTGACGAAGAACCAGTAGGCCTACATAGAGATATTCAGAGACAGAAACCAGCATTGCAGCACAAACCAGTAAGGTAGGAACTGGTACAGGAACCATGATATACACAGCCAGAACCTATAGAGCAACAACCAGGATATATTGTACATTCAGAACCAGGTGGGAGGACCCAATATACCCAACAGGAACCAGAAGAGTCATCTAGCCGGCCTTTCAGTTCTGAGCCTGAGTCGTAGATTGAGATCACTCTTTCCATGAAGTGTTTCACACGGACATAAAGTGCACACTTTGTAAACCGTGTAATGCCTTCATATAACTTGGAGACAGTCAGCGCCAAATTGTTTCGCTTCCCTCCAACGGACTCAAGTAAGCACAAGTCTGCTGTTGACAACGCTAAGGTCAACAACAAAGGCAGCAGCTACGTTCCTCAAGGCAAACTATTCCAACCCCCCTGATATATAACTATACCGCTGAAAACAGCCACTATCATCCTTCAATAACTCCCCCCCCCCCACCCCCACCCCGCTCTTTAGGAAATGGAAATAATAAACCACAAAATAGGCCTCTTTCATGCTAAATGTTACCATGGCTGCTACCCCTTTAAACCCGTGCGTCGATAGCCATCAGAAACGGGGCCTGCTCTGCACTCTGGCGCACGTTGTCTAACCCATTTATCAAACATCTGAAATGTATAAAAAAGATGTCCCACATGGTTCTGATAAGCGCAGACATAACGCTGGTTTTTCTTTTTTTCTGTTCTCTTCAAACGTTGATCAAATTATGTGGGTTTCGTCTTTTTTTTTCGACGTTCGGGAACGATAATATGAAAGTGATTGAAAAAAAAATGGATGCCATGAAAAGTAGTTCAATGTGATAATACATGAAAAAAAAACGTATATAGTTCTTCCAGACTGTTTCAACTCAACGGCATTGGTGCACAAATGCATCCTTCTCATACATTTCAGACTCCACTTTAACCGTTGGTTGTACACAGCTTGAGGTCTGCTGCACAGCTTCCTCTGAAATAACCTAAAGGGAATGAAGTGAAACGTAAAGGAGACAACATTCTTCTGATTGGACTCGCCTAATAAATCCAGTGAAGTGTCATGATCGGTGCAACGGTGTTTGGGCAACACTGTTCAGCGGAGAAAGAGTTGAATGTTTACTCGCTGTCAGGGTTAAATAATTAGCCCCGTAGTGATTAATGAGGCCTCCATTTCTCAAACGCAGAACACGCTGATTGACACTGAACAGAATCATTCGGCTCTGCTTTGCTATTTAATCCTCTTTTGTGAAGTACTAAAGCCTTTATATGAGGCTTCATAAAGGGTGTTGTTCATCAAGTGTAATCTGATTTATGTAGCCTCATCTATGTTATTATCTGAACCCACAAAGCTATTGAGTTTAGTTTGGTAGCATTAGTCGCTCAATAGAGAAATGTCATTTACTTGAGACAGGTTTCAAGGTTTAACAGCGTCAACCAAACAGCAAGGTCTGTTTTTTTTGTGCGGAGCATGAGGGAGTGTTGGAGCTCCGAACACTTTGTAACATATGGAGACTCAATCACAGTCGAACAATCCACAGTTGTATACCGGCTGACACCGTAATAAACCCCAGGCTGGCTAACGCAATTACATTGAATTTGTTTAAACATTCCGCCATGCTAACAGTGACATCTATGCTAAACACAAAATGTGCATTTAGGGGACAACGCTACGTTACAGCAAACCATGAGAACCGACAAAAATGTTCGCCTCGCCATCTTAGCACTTCTTTTGTACAAAAATGTTCACCTTTTGGATTTGGTCTAAGAGGAAAATATGGAGTGGAAAGCTAGATAGACATCAGCTTATTTCTAAGGTCTTTGGTTTAGCGTTTTGTAACATATCAATACTTTGCTAAATGAAATGTACTTAACTAACTGTTGGCTACACGTATTCAATCCACTTGTTAAACGTGTCACATTTGTGTAAGAATTACACTTGGATAGAAGCGGTTGGTTTTTAAGACCATAGCGATACTTCCAGATAAATCCCAACTGTAAAGCACGACTCATCCCCCCCTCCCTAGGCCTTCACAACCACGGCCCCGCTCACCGCAATGAAGAACCGCTTCTGAAGCCAACACGAGCTCCCGAAAGATGAGTATGAATTGGGGCCCAATGATAGTGCATCTGGGTTGAATTTAGATTTTTAAGGCCGTCCGGTTGTAATAAATATGAGGCGAACACACAGGGATCCAGGCTTGCTTGCGCCAAAGTTTGGAAGACATTGTTGTTGTTTTTTATCTCCTCCCTGAGTCAAACTGACAGGTTGCGGCCTCAGAAAGATTAGTATTCATGATTCTGGTAAGAGAGGGCAGCACACATGTTAATCAGTGTTTGATTTCTTTGCTATGGCTGTGTCCATATTTTTCCTTCTTCCAATAACATTCTTATCTAAACTAGCATCTGCAGCAGAGACTGCTGTATGACGTTCTGTCAGCAGATACATCAACTTTTTATTTTTTACAATTCCATAGAATTCAATCTGCGAGGAGCAGTCCTAGACAAATACGAGATAAATCAATTTGGTTACTGGCTGTTTGCAAAGCAGCCACAGTTTTACCGCTGTGAAGCAAAGCCACGCCTTACAACATACGCCTTCGACCGCATCGCTCGGCGCTGTTCCCAAGATGTCCGCCCTGTCAGCAGGGTCTGCGACAGCGCAGATGGAGGGGTTCTGTCAGATCTCAGGGACCCTCTGTCAGTTCATAAACGCACCTCTGGGGGGACGGACTGAGGGTCATGAGAAGGCCTTGGGCTGTGCTCTGAGGGTCTGTCTGTCATCTCTGCCACGTCTGTTCAGAGCTACAGGACCCTTAATAGCAGGCTATAGGGCTAATCGCATGGGCTCCCAAGAGAAGCCACTGCTGTACAGCTAGCAGGGGTCCAGGTGGTTCAGCGGTGAATCCCCATTACTAACCAGCTAACTAACCAAGACGGACAGATGGGCTGACGAGTCATACGCTCACCAAAAATGTCTTGACTGCTTAACTGACTAGACCGACAACAATTAACAAACTATGTAACCGGCGGATGAACTATCAGTCCGACAGATGGACCAACCAACTTTCCAAGACGGATGACTAACCGACCTGAGTAACTAACTGGTTTACCGCGGGCCCCCATCGGTCTGGAGTTCAGGTTGTGGAGCACACAGTGCTGCCTGTGATCTCAATGTGGTTTGACTCATGTAACCGCTCGAATGTGGAGTAACATGAGCATAGCAGGTCTGCTCCTGGGTCAGCTCTGTGTTTCCTGATAGATGGGAGCAGGGGGTCTTCACATGCGCCGCTGCTGCTTCCAGTTCAAACGCCCCATCAATCACATGCCAGGACGCTCTGATGTCAGAGGCCCTTACCAAACCAGAACCAGTGCCGCTGAGATCCAGCCTCAGTCCAAACTAGCTACGTCGTCGTGCCTACGTCAGCGCCGCCCCGAGCACCAACTCATAAACCTTTACGGGGAGACCCGCGATATAACAAAAATAACAAAATGTGTTATTGAGTGTTATTGAGTTGAATGCACCTTTAATGTGGGTTCAAAGAAAAGCAGCTGTAAGATCCCTTTAAAGGGCGTTTATACAGGTCTTTACTCAGAGAAGCTTTTTTAGTTTTTCCATTTTATTGAGTGCTATCGGCCAGATGAAGATTACAGCAATCTTTATATGGAACGCATTATACATCGATTCCAGCCACAGGGGGAGAGCGCAGGTTTCGAACGACCCTGTTTTAGGAAACACAGTGTGGGCATGAGGGATTATGGGTTGGGGAAAGAATGTGCGATGGAACAAAGAATCCCTCTTATCAAGATTGTTAAAGGGTGGAACTTTGAGTCGGTTAACAAGCGTGGAATTCAATTGGAAGCACATTGGTAATGTCCTAATAGGGCATCTATCAAGTGGAAATCAATTGAGTTAAGATCCCCTGGCCCCCTTTTTCCCCCCATATCCAGTTTTAGATGTTTGAGTCACGACCAACAGAACAAGGACCCAATGCCATTTCTTCTAGGATGAAGCCTCAACTGATGTTTTAGTTTACAACAAAAACATTTCATCTCTTCAATTCATACTGGATCCATTTACAATACATGTTTCGCGAATTTCTGAACACATTTTAATATTGAAACTGAGATTTAATTTTCCCTTGAAACTGTATTTTTCAGACATATCGTCCAAACAATATACTAAGATAACCTTTGTAAAAAGGACAATGTGTTTCCATAAAAACAAACTGTTCCAGAATCCCTAAGCCAGAAAATCAGGACACTCGTACGTCATTAGGGTAAAAACGCAGACGCAGCACGAACGGAAACTGTGGCGCTCATGTTTAAACCGAAAAACATGCCCATGTCCCTTCAAATGACCCTGGAGATGATCACCGAGTTCTCAAATCGATCTGGAAAGAACAGGGTCAAGGATACGGCTTGCTAGCTCATCCTCACCAAATTGCGACCTTAACCTCATTTTTGTGCGAGCTATGAAGAAGTTTTATGATGTACCGCGCTTTCAAATCGTAAATCATAACAAGCTACGGGAAGGGGGCCGAAGGTAATAAGGGCTTGATACATACTGCAGGCCACTTTCTAACACAGGATTTGCCACTCACCCAAACTGCCTTTCTGCCCCTATTAAACCTCAAACTAAACATTTTCCCTTTTAAAAGCATAAAGAAGTGTTTCATTTTGTGCAGATAGCAAGATGTTTACAACAGCACAATCATATTTAATTGCGTATTCAAGCATCTGTTCCTGGTTAGGGGTTTTTACATAATAGGATACTAATACATGACGGAGCACTGCAGGTTTTTCCCCAAATTAGTTTTATTATCAAAGCAAGCTGTGTTTGCGGTAAATCACCGTACTTTAGGTCAAACTATTTATATTTGTCCCTACAACAACCGGAACAGTAACCACTTTCAATCTTTGACACGTTGGATATTAATTCCAGTGGATATGGGGGGAATATAAACAAAAGCAAAGCAACATGTCTTCCCATTTAACACGATAAAGCACTGAGGCGATCACAGGGATCAAATGTTAACACTGTAATTCAAATTGCTACATAATGAACTCACTCCCCGGCTAACACACAAAGAGAAAAAGGCAGACAAGAGAGACCATTCCACCACCCCCCTTCCTGACCCTCACACCTGTACTTCAGCCTCCAGCAGGCTGGCGGTCTGGGGCCCGGAGTGCATCCGGACGCCCCCCAGCCCGGTCTCCGAGACCACCGGCGAGGCGTTGGGAGTCCTCATGGTGAGCAGGGACAGCGAGGGGGAGAAGCTGGGTGTCATGGCGCACGGGGTGAGCCCCGTGTTCCTCGCCAGCGGGGAGTACGAGTACCTGGGGTAGGAGGGCCTCCTGCTCAGGGTAGCGGCGCGGCGACCGGGCACGGCTCTGATGCCCGGCTGAGCCACGCCCGTTATCAGCGGCGGGGGCGGGGGCATGAGGCAGCAGGCGTCCGTGGCCGCCATGTCCTCCGCGCCGCCCTGCAGGTCCTCGTCGCGCAGCATGCCGATGTCGGCGAAGACCGACGCCAGGTGGTGGAAGCGGGGCTCCCAGTCCGAGAGGGGGTCCCAGCCGTGGTCCCCGAGCACACGGTCCTCGGGGCAGGCCAGGGACGACAGCGAGCCCACCGCGGGGGCACGGTGCTCCTCCGACAGAGGGAGGTGGCCCCTGATCATCACGGCGTCCTCCGGGTCCCCGACTCCGGATCCGGTCTGGAGCAGCCCCTCGCCCCCGCCCTCCTCCCGGAAGTGGTGCAGGCTCTCTGCACTGGCGAGCGCCGTGGCCAGCCCGGCGCTGATGCAGGCCAAACGGCCCTCGTCGGCGTCCCCCTCGGGGTCCTGCGAGTCCCCTACGCTGTACAGGGATGCGGGCGGTTTGCGGCGCGGGAAGGTGTTAATCCACTTGATCTCCTGGTCCTCCGCCGTCTCTCCCTCCGCCGAACCGCGTCCGCTGGAGTCGGAATGTCCGCAGGCGTTGGAGGTGTGGTGTTCCTGCGACGCGCTGTCAGGCCTTATCAGCTCCTGCAGACTGATATTGTGCTGCAGATGTTCGTCCGGCAGGCACAGGTCACGGGAGTCGGGGTCCAGCCTGGCCGCTGCGGCACCGCCGGCGGCCTTCTTCCCAGCAGCTTCCCTGATCCTGTACCTGAGCACCAAGCCCACGAAGACGGCGAGGAACAGCAGGAAGGTGAGCAGCGAGACGGTCAGGCTGGCCGCATGCGCGTCCAGCGGCACGCCCATCAGCGCCACGGCCGAGCCCGAAATGTCGATGGACACCGCGCACGTTGCGCTCCTGGAGTCCGGCCGGGGGCTCCTTGCCGAGACCATCATCTGCACAGTGTCCCGTGCGGCGGCGGCGGCGCCCCCCTGGCGGTACACTGGAGCCGACACCGTGATGCTGCCCAGTGTTTTGTCAACAGAGAAGAACGGAGAGGGCTCGGCGAGGGAATACTCCACCACGCCGTCGGCACCGCCGTCGCTGTCCAGGGCCTGCACCCGGCCCACCGTCTGCCCCGGCCGGGCGTCCTCCGCCAGCCGGAAGCTGTAGCGGCGCTGGGTGAAGACGGGGCTGAACTCATCCACGCCCGCCACGCTCACCACCGCCCTGAGCGTAGCCGCCTTGCCCCCCCGGTCCCGGGCCTCCAGCACCAGGCAGAACTCCCTCTCCAGCTCGTAGTCCAGGGTCTGCCTGGTATGGATGTCCCCCGTGAGGGGGTCCACGCCGAAGGCCTCCCTGCGCTCGGGGCTGCCGCTGCCGTAGTCGGTGAAGCAGGACGACAGGATGGAGTAGGTGAGCTGGCCGAAGGCCCCGGAGTCCCGGTCCGTGGCGAGCACCGAGCAGACGGGGCTGAAGGCCGGGAGGTTCTCCGCCACGGAGCAGTTCACCGAGGGGAACATGAAGTAGGGGGCGTTGTCGTTCTCGTCCAGAACGCTGACGTAGACCACCGCGAACGCCACCTTGCGATCCGGGGAGACGCCCCCGTCCGACGCCCGGACGGTCAGTGTGTACCTGCTGTCCTCCTCGTGATCCAGGGGCGCGGCGACCGACAGCAGGCCGGAGTCGGGGTCCAGCCGGAGGTGGCCCTTGGCGTTCCCCGACACTACCTCGTACCGCACCAGCCCGTTCACGCCCAGGTCCGGGTCCTGAGCGCTGACCCGGACCAGACTGGTACCCGCCGGGCTGCCTTCGCTGACCTGGGCGTGGTACTCCGTGTTGGCAAACGACGGAGTATTGTCGTTGACGTCCGTCACCGTCACCACCACGACGGCGGAGCCGCTGAGAGGCGGCGTGCCGCGGTCCGTCGCCGTGACGACCAGCCTGTAGCTCCCACGAGTCTCACGATCCAAAGGGCCGCGCAGGACCAGCCTCGCCACGACGCCTGGCCTCTCGCCCGACGCCACCGCCCTGACCTCCAGGAAGAACCGGCTTTCCTCGTCGCCCGTGGCGATGTCGAAGTGGAGGTGTGTGTTCTCGGGGGCGCGGTCGGCATCCTCCGCCGACAGGGTGATCAGGGTGGCCCCCAGCAGGGTGTCCTCGGGCGCGCTGACGGTGTAGGTGTCCTGGTCGAAGGCCGGCGCGTGGCTGTTGGTCTCCGGCACCACCAGGTCCACGGAGGTGACGGAGGAGCGGGCGGGGTCTCCTCCGTCGCGGGCCTCCACCAGGAGCTGGATGGGGCTGCTGTGCGGGATGTCCTTCAGGGGTTTGTTGGTGAAAACAGACCCTGGGAACATGATATGTTTTTTTTATGAGAGGGGTATTTGAAGGCATTCATCCCAGATAATCGTCTTCTGCTAAATATGATTCAATAAAATGTAAGGCATACGGTAATTACAATCACATTTCAATCACGTAAGACATCACATTTTGGCGTATTTAAGTACGGTCATTATTTTGTTCATACTGTTGACTACGACAAAGGTTGGAAATGGCCATAACCGGAGACAGACATTGTTGTGCGATTCTTTGTTTTCCCCAATAGAGTTTTCCCCTTCATACTTCTCAATTATGGCATTATTCCGCTGCCTGGGTCCGTAAAGATACGTACAATGTAGAAATTGTGCAATTGGCTAAATTACACCCTGGGTGTCCTTTACAAATTGTATGCAGAGCTTCTCAAAAAAAGAGAAAGAAGCGTGCCTCTGGCTAGCTGAGTTTCGGTGGCACGAGCCGGCGTCTGCTGGGCCAAAGAAACAGCCTTTAAACGGAGGAGTGTATAAACGATCTTTAAGAAGGAACCTGCCAGACGGGCACTCACTCCGAGGCTACGCTAATCCATTTAGGAGGACATTTTGTAACGTTCACCAGGACGATGCAGGCCAACGAAGCGTGCTTTGTTTCATGTAAATGTACCATTGTGTTTCTTTTGGCTTTATTTGAAACAAACACATTGGGGTTTCTGTCAGGGGTACGTGTTGAAAGCACGGAAAAACCACAAGCTCTCCGGGCCCCGGTGTGACGGATCCCAGGAGGTATGGAACGTAAGGAGGTATGCAACGCTAATTTAGTTCTGGAGAGCCGACCGGCCGGCCCTCGGAGTTCTGAGGACGGAGGATGTTTTCGGTGGAGGTCACCCCTACCGTTGTCTGGATGGATGGTGAATCCCAGCAGGGGGGGGTTGAGCAGCCTGTAGGAGACCTTCCCGTTCAGCCCGGAGTCTGAGTCCTTGGCGACCACGGTCAGGATGAGGGCGTTGGCAGGCGCTTCCTCCGAGGCCTCCACCTAGGACGAGATACCACGCGTCACGCACCTCCACCCAGCAGCTACACGGAAGCACCGCTACGACTTAGCATGCTAGCTAGTGTTCAGCGACTAACAACCTTTCGGTCGCCATGCAACCCGCTCTACCCCCTGAGCCACCGCTGCCTCCAATGATAGATGAGCACTCGTGAAACACAATATTTAGCATTTGAGCATTTGATGACAAACCCCCAACAAGTGCTGTTCCTTCTAGCGACCACAACGACTTACCTGGTAGGACGTTCGGTCAAAGACGGGCGCGTTGTCGTTGACATCCATCACCTGGACCACCAGCTCGCCGGCGGTCTCGTGCAGGGAGTCTGACGCCAGGACGGCCAGGACGTGCGCCGTCCGCTCCTCGTAGTCCAGGGCCCGGGTCAGCGTGACCAGGCCCGTGTAGCGGTCGATGGCGAAGCAGCCGGAGGTGAGGCCGCCGGTGAAGCGGTAGCTGATGGTGGAGCCCAGGTCCACGTCCACGGCGGTCACCTGGGTGACCACGTAGCCCACAGGAAGATCTAGAGGGCGTGGGCACAGGGCCGCTTAGATTTTGAGATGAACGTCGCTCACTGCGAGATCGCTGGGTTGTTCTTCAGTAGAAATTCATCATTCATTTGGTAATGAAAGGGGCGGCTGTAGCTCAGCGGGTAGAGCAGTTCGACCAGTGTTTGGAGGTCACTGGTTAGAATCCCGGCTCCCCGGGGTGGA
>JAOPJJ010000102.1:8855528-8871127 GCA_027122795.1 Enchelyopus cimbrius | reverse complement strand
AGGAGGGGAGCTGCCCCTAACCCCCGTGCGGGGATGGTGCTCAGGTTATGGACATCGGAGGAGGGGCTTGTGGGGACGCAGTGGGGTTCAGGGGGGTGGGGCAGGTGAGCCGGAGGGTCGGGGATGGTGACGGGGGTCAGCGTGAGGGAGGACACCTTTCGCTCCTGAGCCTGGGCGTTAGTCGTGGTGGAGGTGGAGCTACCATTATTGTTTGAGACCCCTCCTGTCCCGTGGTTAGCCTGAGGGGGAACATCTAGAGGCAAGCAGGAGGAGGTGGTTCTGCTGGTCTCGGAGAAGGAGAGAGAGGACTGGCTGCGCAGGGTGTAGGACTCTTTCCATGCTGCGCTCTCGTTAGTGTAGGACGCAAAGCTATGGGGATTCAAACTACCATCCAGGGCCTGCAGGGAGCTGTAAGCGGGGGGGTTAGACCCAGCGGGGAGCAGGAAGAAGCTCTCTCTCCTGGGGGGGGGCAGCGGCATGGCGTCGGAGACCTGGTTCTTCGACGAGGAACACGACATTAAGAAGTTCAAAACGCAGTTAACTTTTGGGGAAATTATTTTAAATGCATCACTTGGTCGTCAGTATGTCAATGTACGGTTTCCTGTATTTGATGTATGAGTCTCAGTTTTTCCCTGTGCAAAAAAGTTTTCGTAGGAATTTTGGAAAGGAAAGTAAACCACAAGGGGGATTATCTTCAACAGCCTTTCAACAGTCGACTAAGAAGAGGGTCCACAGTTCATAGACAGTATTGCATAATGACTGAGACATGGGGGAAAAATGCCAGTCAAAACAGGAAAATTATTCATAAACACACACAGTACAAACGCAGTGTAAACAGTTCCGGTTTATCACAGAATCTGTCCGCGTATGATTAAGTGTAAGAACGAGAAGCATGAACATCAAAGCACTGAAGATCGCTTCCTTAAGGACCCAATAAGTGCATGAGAGAGAGAGAGAGAGAGAGAGAGAGAGAGAGAGAGAGAGAGAGAGAGAGAGAGAGAGGGAGAGAGATTGAGACAGAGAGATAACGAGAGAGAGAGGCATTGAAGATAGGGACATGGGCAGATGGTGAGAGAGAGAGAGAGAGGGAGAGAGGGGGGGAGAAAGGTGGAAAAAGATTTAGATTAGTGTGTGAGAGAGAGAGAGAGAGAGAGAGAGAAAGAGAGAGAGAGAGAGAGAGAGAGAGAGAGAGGGACAGACGCAGAGTGGGAGAGAGAGGGACAGAGGCAGAGACACAGAGAGAGAGGCAGAGAGAGAGAGAGAGAGAGAGGCAGAGAGAGAGAGAGAGAGAGAGAGAGCTGGATTGAGGGCGAAAGAGTAAGTAATAAATGCATCCTTTTCCAACAGTACAAGTGATTGACAGAGCAGCAAAGAGGGGAACAGAAGAGGAGAAACACCAACAGAAGACATCAGAAGAGCGCATGAGGGGGGCGCCTCCTGTACCTGTGAGAGGGTCTTTTTCTCCTGCAGGTTGGGCCTGACGCTCCGGAAACCTTTAGCCGCCAGGGAGGAGCTGTTACCTTCTCCGTTCAGGAAACCATCGATGGCGCTCTGCGAACGCCAGGCGTCTGCACACAGGGCATGCAGTCCCATATGTTACAGACCAAACCTGCTCATTAAACAGAGACTGGACAGAGTAATCAGTACATGAGTACACGTGTGTGGGGATGGGGTTGGCTTGGGCTGGATTACCTGAATCCGATGAGTTAGATTCACAACCTTGGGGGTGGAAATGATAAACAAAACAACAACTTTAGAATCAACAATGCACAGCTTTCACTCAACACCATAATCTATTTCCGATATTTCCCACGACTATTTTCCAGACATTACAAGTTCGGACAACAATCCCAATATTACGTTTATTAATCATATCAATATATCAAATATGAAATCAAAGTGACAACAATTGCATCCGTACTTTGCCAGACCTTTTTGTAGCACTTTCTCTAGCTCACCAAACGGCCCCCTCAATATATCAGTCACCGTGCTCAGACGCCTACTCTACGGATAAGTAAAGTGATAAGTGTAAGTAATAGGTAACTCCTTAGATAATCGTTCGGAAGACGAGGGAAGCCCCCTTCGTTAAGGGGTTTACGAGGGGATGGGGGGGGGGTTGGAAGACAGATACAGGAGCTCCTTAAGTGGAAAGCCCTGAGATAACCTTTGCTAATCCCCCAAACTATACCAGCTTACAGAGCCTCCTGCTCATGTGTGTTTGGTTGCCTAATGGTTTAAATGGCTTAGCTCAAAACACTGACTACTGATGGAAAGGGAGAAAAGGGGGGAAAGAGTGAGGCAGGTTGGAGATTGAAATGAATGGAGGAAAAATGACTCATGCTCATTATACAACTACTGGAAACATGCAGAGCTAATCCATGGTATAACTTCAATCTGAAACTAGCTAAATACGCAGGGACCTTTAGCAATGAATAATAATATTTATAGTCTCCCATAGTTTCTTTTCAGCTTGACGAACATCAATATTTACTTGACCTTCACTTTGGTACAGCTATTATGTTTACAACTGATTAGGGTATAAAATCTCAAAATTAATATTATTGTGAAAGATGCATTTTCCACCACAGAAAGTCAAACATTTCCAAGACAACCAGAGCTGGTCAATGTGGTGCTCGGCCAAAAGGACTAAAACCAGCCCACATTATTCAATACAGTGCAGTCATTCCCACAGACGTACGCACTATTATAATACGTTGGTGACATTGAGGACTAGGCTCACAGAGTCACCCCTTTGATACTTGAAGATGAAGAAATTAGGCAAAAAAAAACACATAGGAACAGATGATGGTATGAAGGGAAAAATGTCAGCGAAGGTTTCACACAAACAGAGATGCTGTAAATATATTATAGACCATGATGCACTGGGGCAAAGTAGAATAACACACACAAAGTAGAGTATAGAACACAATATTAATGTGCGGGACCGCAAATGGAAGAAGGTGAAAATGGAAATTAAAAGGAGAACCGAGGCAAATGCCATCATCTCAGACTTACCTAACGTTTCGACCAGCGCTAATCTCAACTCAAAGGGTGTGTTCACACAGGCAGCTTTTTTTTCAGGTGCGAGTGGATGTTTTACATTATATTCCTATGATACAGAGTGTTTTTGAAAAAACATCCTGGGTGCTTTTAAAAACACCACTGCCAGATGGTTTTTTCACTGCTCTGGGTGGTTTTCAAGTTGAGAAAACTTCAACTCGCCAAGAAAAAGCACCCGACGTCAGGCAGTTTTTTGACAGCTGACCAATGAACGAGAACTTACTGTAAACAAAGAGATCGCTTTTTTTTTTACTGATAACGAACAAACTGTTTTTTGCGTTCACTGAACAAAGATTACGGAAATAATAGACCACTTTTCCATCAGAACCGTTATTACCAACCCATAGACAGTAAAAGCCAAAACCTTTCTGAGATTACGAATGGACACTCCAGTAGATAGAAAAAACGCTCTCTGCGCTTTTTTAACAAAACCCCCTGTCGGTTTTTCAGTTGGTAAAAAAGTGGTTTGCGTCTTCATGTGCACATGGTACTGAGCGCAGGTGGCCTTGGGTGCGTGGGGTTAGTACCTGTGTTGAGGTTGGGGGAGCTCTGCACCCTCTTCATAGGGCTGAGAGTGAGTGACATGGCAGTGGTTTTGCGGCGCGTGCATGATCCTCCGCTATCTGGGAGCAGCAGCGCGTGCACATGCATGTAAGACGCACACACACATACATAAAAGCACACGCGCACAGCATATACACACGCACGCACACAAAATACACACAAAAAGAAAGAGGCAAAGCACATGCATTAAAACACCCACATTGCTGCAGTGGGTAATTTGAGTTTTTCGATCAAACTGCAGCAACATGCAGAAAATGAAATTTAAATGTTTTTAAGCGTTGTGGCAAAGATGTTGATGTGCAGAAGTCAGTCTATATTGTTATTGCATTGTATATTGTAAGTTATTAACCCAATTGTTTGTAACAATGTTCAAACCCAGAGAAATCTGCGGTTTTATTCACTGTAAGGGTGCATTATATTTGTTAGAGATCAGTAGAAACCGCTGACTTCTGGGGAATCAGGCAAAAAAATTGAGACTAGCTCCCTACGCTGTGCTACTTTGATAATGAGCTCATGACAGCCACCAAGTCTTTACGCACGTAGACTTTACCCTAGGCAGGTATTTGTTATTGTTATAATTTCTTTATTGCTATCATGTGAAAACAACGGCATCCATGATGGAAAGTATTTCCTATACATGAACATTTATTTTTACCTACAAAATTAACAAAAGGGTACCTACAAAATTAACAAAAGTATACTTGCCTCATTCTTCCCTCTCTGCCACTTCCTGTTCCATAACTAGCAGGAGATTATGAATTGTTCCCTCATCAGCCTTTCATCCTTCATCAGTTCACATTGACTTCCAGCCAACATTCTGTTGTTATTTAAAAGCGAAATGGACTCAACCACTAATCGCAAAGGAATGCAACACCCACAGACTCCTGCCAAAAAACACCATTAGCTTCAGGAAATGCGTGTTAAATAGTGTGTAACGCGAGATTATCTTGCTTGATTGTATCACATACAATGTGTTGTTGTCGGCGCTATTAAAACTAGCCTAGCGTCCCAAAGTGCCTCAAAGCTTTTATTGAAGCAGCGTTATGGGGAGGCTAAGGCCTGGCGCATTGCAGTGCGGCACTATTGTGTCGGTGGGGCCCAGTCAACGCATCCTTTTGTATGTTTTCAGATTGCAGGATTGTCTGGATGCCTGCAACCCTTTGGAATGTCCTGACCTGCATCGCAGTGCCGTTGGCATCTGGTAGTCCCGTTGATTTTTTTCTTCAGGAATGTTATTGTAGCAATCTCGATGGTTATCCGTAAGCCAAACAACGGTACATATCATGGTCGGAAGGGGAAGCTGGAGTTTATAGCGGGGTTTATGTTGACGCTGGGACTCCAGGTTTGGCCGGCGGCGACCACATCATGTGAGGTTATTAGCGCCGCCCTGACCGTGGTGTGAACATGAAGGCTGTGACCTGTCAGCGGGTGCTTTAATACAAACTGCTGTTCGGGGCCCGACGTCAGGCTGGGCCAAGCGGGACATAGGACCGCACCAGGTCTGAGCTCTGGAGTCTAACTCTACAGAGACTGCCACAAGAGGGTTTCCAGAGCACCTATTCTCTGTCATGTTCAAAGTGTGTTTATGTGCCAGTATAATGTCCTGTTAAGTGTCTGGATTAGAGTTACTGCTGCAATTACAGCCATTAGCAGCACATCTGGGTATCAAAAGGGGAGCAGCAGTAGCTCAGGGGGTAGAGCAGTTGTTCGGCAAACGGAAGGTTGCCAGTTCGATCCCCGGCTGCTCCTAGCTGTGTGTTGAGGTGTCCCTGAACCTGTTCCCTACCTGTTCCTGACATGCTGGCTGTCGCCTTGCATGGCTTGAGCCGCTGTCGGTGTGTGAATGTGTGGATGAATGGGTGAATGTGAGGTATTCATTGTATATAAATGCACTCCATTTACAATTCAAAAAGCAACATGATTGCGTTGATAAAACGGGCAAATGACAGATGGGGAATGTTGTAAATGTATCACAAACACAAACCCCCACAGCCATGTGCGTGATCTACCTGTATTCATAGTGAAGGACACTTCCTGCAGAGTCACTGTAGATGGATGCACTTTTCTGAAAAAAATACAAAAATGTAATTAATTAATTAATCGGCATAATTGAACAAAATCAATGACTCAATAAATCAATCAAGCGATCAGTGTGTGGAGGGGCAGATCACTACGCCGCTGTGAACCCTGGGTAAGCACCAAAGACAACCTAACGTCACCGGCTGGCAGCAGAGCACAGACGGCCGGTTCAGACGACATCATCATCTGAAGGCTAACACGCCAAGGGAAGACACCCATCCTATGTTGTTACCGTCTCTGCATTCCTTGGCCGGGGAAATAACGCATGATGGGGCCCCGCAGGGCTCCACGCGTCCACATAACTCTGACCCGGGATAGCGTGATCTGTCGGCTGCACCGGTGATATATGCAACCGCTTCTGGGAACGGTGGCAGAGGAGGGTGGGTATGATTTATGTAGAATGATATGGAACCTTCTGAAGGCATGCGCGCACGCACGCACACACACACACACACACACACACACACACACACACTTCACACATGGGCCGTTTGTGTCATCATGGGGCTTGCCGCAGGGCAGGGCAGTAGCGATGTTGCGGCTGTGGTTGGGGGGAGCTCACGCATGTGTGGTATGGAAATATCTGCAGCAGAGGCTGAACCTGGCTGCCTCACAAGCAGGGCCTGCTGCTGCTGCTGTCTGGGAGCTGGCGGGATGAGCATGGGGTTGGGGATGACAGGATGCGGATGTGCGCACAGCATGGTGGTGCAGTCAGGATTTGCATAAAGCTATCAGCATTGGGTTACAGGGCCATCTGTCATCATTAAGGTCTGAATGGAGTACACAACAGATTTTGCTGTTTTCGGAGTGCAGGATTACGCTTTCAAACACCCCTGCTCATCTAAAATAAATTGTGAGCCTTCAATCACAATGTATGATGATTCAATCAAGTTTTTCAGCCTCATTTAAGTACCGAAGTAACTGAATATGATGAAAAATATCTGCCTTAAAGGAGTTACTTTATACTTTAATTGTATATTAAACTTTACCATTGGGCATAGATGATATGAATGAGGTATTTGCATCAAATGTTTGTCCAGTAGGGTTACAAGCAAAAGTTTATATACTTCATTAAATCAAATGTTGGGCTTGGATATCAGTGAGTGATGCTCTCCAAAGCCCCCGTCATAATAATGAAAATAACAAAGTGTGAGACGTGTCTATATTAGTATGATTAGAGTCTATATTTGTATGAGTTGAGTCTACATGGGCATGGCACACCATAATAACTCACCCTAATTGTAAGTAAGGAAGTTCGACAAATGCCCTGCTTTTGTCAGGGTGTTAAAAAATAAGTCTGGCAGTGTGTCAACGGTGATTCTTCACCAGAGACAGCTGCGAAACCTCCGTGTATATTTCCACTGGGGGCCCTGCTAATTGCTATCAATTACCGAGGCTTACCACAGCTTAGCTAAACATAAACCCCTTTAACAATAAGTGCAAAAGAAATGCCTTTCCTACGCGCGCGGACGGCGGGGTGTCACCAGATGAATAGCATTTCCTGGCAGTGTACCTCAACATGCTCACAAATGTCAAGACGCCATGTGTGAAAAATGAATGGAGCGCTTTCCTGGGGGGTCGAGCCAAAGCAAATGACCTACCTATGAATGATTGCAATTATTTCCAAGTAAAAACAATGATTTTTTTTTTCAATGATGGATTTCAATGAACCTCGTCGTACAAGCTGATCCCCGGACATCTTGGATCATAGACTCCTCAGTGCTCCTGATGTGAGCCTGGACTGAGAAACACTGTCCTCCTCGATGTGTTATGATACTTGTATCAACGATTCTGCCATTTGTTTACTAATACCATTTGGTTTTGTGTACGATCTCGGAGCATAGGCTGCCTACAGAGACATGTTTTTTGGAGGGCCTGCTCATGGGGCGGGCAGCTAGCGGATCGTGAGAAAAGATGAATGTGCTCATTTATTTTTCGGCCTAAATTCACTGATACAACCTTTAATCGTGAAAAACAGTCGTAGGAGAAGGAGAACCGCATCTGCATCGGTTCAGACGCTGCTTGTAGTCTGGACCAAAAATAAAGCAGTAGCCGTGTTTTTTAAGATGAATAGCTTCCTAGCCCTTCACAAACACAGTGCTCACACCCTTCCTGTCCTTCGTCCCAAGGCTCTGCCAAGAGCGTTTGGGGGCCTGGATCCCTACCGCGGTTAGACCCAGATAGAAGCCCGCGCAGGCCTGGCTGGGAGACCTGGGACATCCATCTTTCTAGTGTATCGCGGCGGAGCGGCCGTACGTCATGCTAACCCCGCCACGAGCACCGCGGCGGCGCATAGCTCACACAAGTGGTCGGAAATAGGCGTGGATTATGCAATGAGAAACAGGCGCTCGATTTAGCACTGCTGCAATGCTTTGGAATCCAAAGCAATAATATAGCGTATCAGACGTACAGTAGCGCCGTGTGTATCGTTTGGGACCCATGGTAGATATGTTGACATTAGCACCAGTGTGTATATCACACCCTCATTACCAGGACATGAGACATGGTTACCCTATATGTTGCTGAGGAAATAGTAAAAGACCACTTTAAGCTTTCAGTCCAACCTACTTTAAAGCCCTAAATCTGCTCCTATATCCACATACACCTTTGGAACGCAAGCGCACACACACACACGCACACGCACACGCACACACAGGAGGGTAAATCATAGGCCTGGCGTCGTAGCCTGTCGCCGACCATATGATGAGCAGATTATAAACAGGCTCGTGTTTCTGGGGGACAGATTAGTGGCGACACAGCAGCTGTGTGCATGGTGTAATGTTATGGCTGCCCACCTCCCCCAACAGCCCACCAGTCGCCCCTCCACCACCACCACCACCACCACACACACACACACACACACACAACTTCTATTTACTGCTACTTTCCTGTGTAAAAGTGAATCTACTATCTGAAGTCAGGAATAGGCATCACCTCGCCAGGGATATCAGAATGCAAGAGAAATATAGACCACAAGTTCACAGTTGTTTTTAGATGGCATCCAGAGCTACGCAGTCATGATGGCGTTTGAGCCGGTCAAAGATTTCAACTGGTAGAAGAAATAGCAGAAGTACGCGCTCATAATGGCGTTTGAGCCAGTCGAAGATGTGAAACACATCCTCTCGATAAGTTAGCATAGATTTGAAGAGCTTAAAATCATTAACTAAATTCTAAAGAATACATTAGATTAGCCTAATTATAAAGGACAAAATAATGGATATGTGGATTAAGGAACATGAACCTTATTTATTTCAAAAATTTGACAGTAATTACTGTCTGTTAATGACCAACCATTCCATGTAATTCACTCAAATTGGATTTAGGGAATTTTTATTCAAAAGCCACAATCAATCAATACTGTGACTAAATATTCTTCAAAAATGCTTTGTTCAAATACAATCCGAACACTAGCGTATTATTCAACTCGTATACACATGGACGTAATATACAGCATTAGTCACGTTATATAAACGTCATATAACTTACATACAATCTGGAGTTATATGAGTTCAAGACTGCCACATTGAGGTCTGAGCTTTTTACTATTTGGGAATAAAAAGTAAAACGATGAGGAGAATTGGCACACAATACCCTCAATCCCTGCTGAGCGACGACGTGGATCTCAAAACAAACTTAAAAAAGATTACTGTGCGGCCGGGCACCCACAATAAAGGGACAGGGTTATTTTGTATGAATTTCTGGGGATCCACTGGCACCAGTTTAATGATCTTAAGGGGGGGAGGGGTCAAAAGGTCTCTAGAGACAACTGGTGTAGAGTATCCACTCACCAACATGGTCTACAGCAATGTGAAGAGGAGTACGTGAGAAGGATAAGATGAGCTCTGTCCCTGGACTAGAAGAAACCAAGCGATTACTGCATCCAACCCCCAAAACTAAGATAAATCCTACTATCCTACTGTCTGTAACTTTTATAATATTGTTTTCTATGGTAAACAAATATTATCTAAATATCATACAAATATTCAGTATAGGATATATCAGACAGTTTTATAATTTGTAATGATCTTTCTTACTATTTTCGCTCTATGAAACATTACACATATTGTTTACAGTCATGCTTTTTGACCGAACCAGGTTGCCGTCACCCTATGTGAAACACCTTGGGTGTGAATCTCTAGCAGGCTGCAATTACAAGAGTCACGCTTTTGATGCTAGCGTCAGAAACATCCCGATTCCTAACTTAGATTCACTTTCACACGATTTAAATTTCCTGCTAGATCAAATGTCTACGGCACGTCACTGATGCTCTGCTAAACTGTACGCACCCAAAGTAATAACAATACATTACGATAATATTGTAATTGTTTGCAGACCATCAACGCTGTAAGTGGAACTCAAACAGAAACACTTAATTTATCTGTATGAAGCCGCCGTCGCAAACTCCCACAGTAAGACCTCTGCATGTGGAGTGTTTTTCGTCAGGATATTTACTGAAGTCAGGGTGGTTTATCTGCCCGTAGTAATTAAGGCACTGGTCGGTCGTTTTGGAGACGTGCGTGCGTATAATTACTGAATTCAATTTCTGCGGGTCTACAAAAATACAAGTCAAAGCAAACGCTCTCCAAACCGTAGCGACCTGAGAAAGGGGGAGAAAACTGGGAGCAGAATGCTTTCGTGAAATCTCAAGTGTTTTAAACACTCGTCGGTTAACAAGCAAATCATTTTGAAAAATAAGACACTGTTTGGCTGATCGCCGCACAGCGGAATCCAGAAGTTCCTGGGAGGCCCCAGGAACCGACTTCTCAAGTAATTTTCCCAAACATAGAACAAAAGCGGCCAATGAGAATGATTAGCTCAGCAAACAGGACATCTTTAATCAAAAAGAGTTTGCAGGCATCGATCTCAAGAAGTTTATACAGTATAATCAACCTAATAGTGCTTAGGATGCAGGCAATTCTGCATGCTGGCTACATTAGGGGGAGATAGTTAGAGCTAACATGACAAATGAGAATAGGTTCAGCGTACAGTACAACAGAAGTGAATTTGAACATTAAAAGACTGCATTGGCTACATTCTTTATTATTTCTTGTAAAGTACATCAAATATATCAAAATAAAGCGTACGTAACAAATATTTAATAAACCACACATTCATTCATTTGGTTTTCCCAGACTGTTGTCACAGTGTGTATGTCCATCCGCTAGCCCATCATAAACGCTCTGGAGCCTGGTGTTAAAATAGACGGGCTGTGGAGGTGGATTCACGTATATCCTGTGAGTGTGCCTTTCAGGGTGGGAACACGGAGGTCGTGACCCCGAAGCATCCCATTTATCGCCACATGGCAGCTCACTTGCTCCGGCCATTTGTACACACGGCATCACAAGGGATCGCATGACAGCTTTAACACGCATGTGCACGCACGCACACACACGCACACAGACAGACATTAACACACACACATACAGAGAAAAACTCACATAAAGTATGTTTGTACATTTGTTGTAAGAAAAACACATTCAAGATTATAGACTATACAGGTCTATATTGTGTTATTGTTGTTATAGGATTCAAACGCAGCAAATGTCAGCAAATTGTCTCAAGGGACCAGATGAAATCTGGATAGACTAAATACAGCCTAAACGAGCCAGTGACCTTTCCAAACACAGCAGAACGCAGGCTTGGTCCCAAGTCTTGTGCTATTTCAGTTAAATGTTGTTTTTTTTGGTGGGAAATATGTGGGGTAGCGTCAGGGCTTGGGAATCAAAATATGTCCGGAGCTATTTTACACAGGGGCAGTGTATTCCGTTTGAAACTGTAGGTTATTCTGGATTGTTCCACTTAAGCTGTGGGTGTTTGATTCATTCTTCAGAGCAGAAGGGTCTTTTCAAGCTTTTAAAACATCTGCCATAAGGAGCTGTGGTTGATCAGTAACAGAGCGGTTGTTTTCACGGAGATATCAGTCTGAGGGTGAGAAATGGGATGAAGTAGACTGCAGTATTTAAATTCCCCCAGCTCTTGGTTCTCCTGCCTGGGCAGCCACATCGCAATTAGCTCCTGAAAGCAGCGGCAAAATAAATAACTAAATACAAAAACAAAAAAGGACTGTGAAGGAGATCTCTCCACATCCTTTCTTTAATAGGGCAAAATCAAATACCACAAGCAGCCTAAGTGTGTGAAGCAAAGGTGGTCCTTCCTTCCTGCTGCAGACTGCAGTCAGACTATTCAATGTATTCAATGCACATTTGACTGTACATTTTTATTGTTTTAAATGTCCTATTGTATATCTCCATAGTCTAATTATGTACATTTTCTAAATTTTATTTATTTATTATTTTGTAATCTATTTTCAATTCAAATCAGTTCAATTAGATAATTTGGATAAAGTGGAAGACAATTGGATGGAAACCACTCAGACCCAACAGTGTACCAAATAATTTTTCTTGACTGCGAGACGAGAAATAAAACGCATCACAAATTATGTTCCAAATTGTTTAAGACAACAAGCTCCCAACCTTCTCACAAGCTTTTCTCCAGAGCCTCCCTGTCGGACCTCGTCGCCGCAAGACACCGAGACCGATTTTTTTCCGCTCTGTTGTCAGCCCGCATCAAACGCCAGCCGCTGGGACGAACAACAGCCTGCCTGTTATCTGATTGGTTTAGTCACTCCGGCCACTTGTTAGCAGACCCGCCCCCCCACGGCAGTGTGAATGGACTGGAGTGATCGGGGGGGGGGGGGCAAGCATGTCCGCGCTCTGTCTCCTCCGCACGACCAGCGACAGAGGCCCATGTGTGCTTCCCCCCCCTTCATCCTTGGCATATCGGTGCTTCGCTAACGAGCGGAGCTGCGAGCTCGAGAGCATTCATGCAGTCATGCGACGCGGGACGCGGGCCCCATGGTGGACACGGAGGTGTAGAGGGGGGGAACAAATAGGATGCGACACGTCCTAGGGTTGCACTGCAACGTGGAGCCAGGGATGGACTCTTGTTTCGTTGTACACGCATGCAAGTAAAGGAAACGGCTCATGAAGAGATGCAGGAAAAACGTGCAAAAGAATTGCTTCATGAAATCATGAAGAGTGTTCTGGACCAGTCCAGACAAAGAGTGAGACAGTCCCCTGTACTTCTACCTAGATGATTGCAGTACTATTTGTTTAAATAGTTAACATTAAATTGTGGGGATTTTGTAAACACAAAAGATAGTAAGGGCTGAAACAGCACAATATGGCATCAGCAAAACTGGCCAATCACCACAATGTGTTGGGTGTATGTGTAGGTACCTACACATGTGATTGGATGTAATGTAGCCTGGAGAGGACCCAACAACAATTTGAAAGCAGAAAGGTATGAATGTCACTCAACACATGACACAAAAACCACATGACACACAAAACAAAAGATGACTAAGTGTTACTGAGGGGAATGGAGACACCTAAACATGCTTTGGCACATTTAAATAAATATTCAAAAGTCTGACCTAATTATATCTTGTTAAAGGAAAGGAAATTAAATAGAGATTGAGAAAAAATAACAAAATAAATAATAAAATGGGTAAGTGTGCCAAGCCCACGCTCCTGGGTATTTATACAAAGAACTTTAATCCTTCTCCGGTGACATCATCGCATTATCAGACTGCAAGGAACCACTGTTCTTAAGGGGGAGCAACCGTGTGGTCATAAATACAGAGGGCAAACCGTGCACACACTTGAAGCTTTCTGCAGGAAGGAGGATGTGAAAAAGCAATGGGGGAAAGCCTTAGATGTCGCAAAAGCCGTCTCTAAACGGCGAACACAGTGGGTTGTGCTTTGCATTACAAATGATGGGCTTTTCAGGGTCTAACGCACAGCCGGGCGGTGGCGATGCGAAACCGAATGCAATTAATGCTGATTCACACAACGATGTCGGAGGAGCCAAGGCTCCATAGGTCTGACAGGCGCTTTAAGATCCTCCGGGGGGGCGGGGGGAGTGAGCGGACTGTCCGACGCACACGACCCTGGCTACTTTAGGGCCCCGAGGGGCCTGGTGCTAAAATTACATCTCCATACATAGTCCGGATGCCACAGGTACCAGTGTGAAGTGTGGCGGGGGTCAGGAAGATAAGGGAGGCTTGATTGGGCAGAAGGGGGGGGCTATATTTATGGCCATTAGACCAGACCTTTAGCCTCTGAGAGATGTGGTGGACCACGATATCTCCGCTTGAGTCACTGGCACACAATGAAGACGTCAGGGCTGTAGGAGTCCCTGCAGCAGCAGTGCCAACTGCATTAGCATAATATGTCAACTCTGATAATAGTACAACTCAATCAAGTGCATATATATCTGGGCTGGGGAAATAATGAATATCATTTGTGGAATTATGCCCCTTATGAAGTACACCATAATCTAACATATGACTAAAAGGCATAATATAACACCAGTGTTCTCACTTAGACATAAATTATTAGGTAACAGACATCTCAGCTGAAGTAAGTACTTTGATCAGAACTTGGGGAGAATTTCAGCCAGAAATAAGCCAATTGTGGTTTAACTCCTCACATTCCAGGCTTTTAAACAAATAAAGGGAATGAGGAAGTCAAGACAGACTTGTATTGATTCCTGGACATGAGAAAGAAAGTCACAAAATGACAAAACCAGATGTTGGCCAATTCAAAGAAAATGCCATGGTTGGCAAATGGGAATTAATATGGACATATTTATTACCAAAACTCTACCCTTGGGGGAAGAAAAAACGATCTTCTGGCAAGAAGAGAATGGCCAAGTGGGTGAAGAATGCTTGCCAATGAAGGGTTGGGAAATATGTGAATCTGTTATGTACCCAGGGGCCAAGGTAACATTCCAGAACACCTCTGAGACTTGTCCTAATGGAGGGACTTGGGCATGGCTATAGTTGGGCAGGAAAGAGGAGATCAATGAGAAAAAGAGGTCTGTAACCAGAGACGGCCAGGTATTGGTGACAGAGACAAGGAAAGGTAGCCACGTAGAGGGAAAGCAGACTAGACATTTGTAGTCACAAGTTTCAATATATATAGGTATTTTAACAACATGTCTCTTCCCTTGCATCATTCATTTGATGTTTAGAACATCAAAATATGAAGATAACTTGATATCATATTTCGGTTTGCTTCAAATGAAAATAAGCGCGTGTTGTGCAAATTTGTTGACTCATTTGTAAAGTAATTTTTCTAACAAAGTCTTTTAAAATTGCTAATTGACCAGACATACACTCTGCACGGGGCGTTGAAGATAACGCGACGCATGTCAGACCTATTTAGGGTGAACAACGGTGACAAGCTAGCTAAAAAAAAAGCCCTCTTACCGTCATAAACCCTGGATCAGGGTGCTCTGGTACGGGTCCGGGATGGGTGTGCAGGATATCCGACCGGTACCTCCTTCCTCTGTCCTTCAGCGGTGCTCCAAGAAAATAAAAAAATCTTTGATTTGGCCTGGATGTCTCCCCCTTGAACTAAGTCTTTATTTCCCAAGCCTTGGTCTGAAGTTTAGCGCCTGGGGAGCACAAACAGATGAAGGGGCGTTAGGAGTGACACGGTCAGAGTCCCCCCGTTTGGGTAAAGCTGTGCTCAGATAGGGCTATTTTCAGACGCGTCGGTCCACAGGGCTGGAAAGTTACCCCCTGGAGTCTTTCTCGCATAGGTAGGTGTTGACGGCGTTGATTGGCTGTACGTCGGCTTCAAACACACACACAGAAGACCCACGTTTTTATACAATTCTTCACCTTCTAGCATCATGAGACACCGTTCTCGTAGGGGGGGTTCAAGGTGGTCCAGAAGCTCAGCAGCCAGACAGACATGCAACAGACTAGATAAGCTGCTGGGTTGAAGTGATAAATAACAGGGCAAAGGCTGGCTCTGAGAGAGAGAGAGAGAGAGAGAGAGAGAGAGAGAGAGAGAGAGAGAGAGAGAGAGAGAGAGAGAGAGAGA
>JAOPJJ010000102.1:8829196-8840062 GCA_027122795.1 Enchelyopus cimbrius | reverse complement strand
AGTGCCCTGAAAGGCGCCATATAAATTAAATGCATTATTATTATTATTATTATTATTATTATTATTATTATTATTATCAGCTTGCAACGCCTGCCCCACTGCACATGGCTGAACAATGAATCCGGTTTGTTTGCTCTGCTAAGTTTCGTTTCATTCAGACTGGTTCAGACAGGAGTACGGAAGTCTATGGACTACAGTCTAAATAGTGTATTTAAGCGAACACGTGAAGTTCCAGAGGTAAACAACTTTGCTGGTGTTTTAACTGGTCGTTTAACTAACAGAATGTTGTTAAATTAACTTTAGATGCGAACGTTTTAACGCCTCGCAGATGTTCCTGCAGTAGTCTATGCTACAGACCGCACTCCTGCTGCATTTTTCCTTTAGGACTACAAAGTAAGCTATTCCCACTTTATTCCGCTAACTCAACTTGGCTGTTTATTTGTAACACTGAAAGCTGTAAACTGGACTGTATTTATATAGCGCTTTTTATAACAACGTTGTAGTCAAAGCATTGTGTTGTTCTTTCAATGTGTTTTGTGTTTTCACGCAGCCTGTCCGGAACATCTGCATCAACCCCAACAGCTGCTCTTCCGAAGGGAGGGACGTTACCGCGTGAATATACGTTGCAAACACTCAGTGAGCACTTTACAATGAACTTCTTACATTGACCCATTATACACACACTCAACTGGCAGCATTCTGGTTCCTGAACAAGCCGCTCTACCCCCTGAGCTACTACTGCTGTCCTTCGTCTTTTCCTTCGTGCTGAGCTTCTTACACCTGATGGGATCAGCTGAGGTGAAGCCACATGCGTAATGAACTGTTTTAGTATTGCAGTTTTGAGGTATTCCTTACTGATTGATAGCTCATCAAAATAGGTATTCTGTATGATTCTGAAATATCTACAAATGTAACACCTGTGTGTTAGGGAAGTGAGGTATTTTGTGGTAGGTTGAACATGTGTATCCCTCTATAACTATTGCAAGGAAAGAGGAAACTTAAGAATATCCGTTGTAAAGTTTGATACTCCAAGAGCGGGGACATGTGGAGGGTTACAACAGCAAAAGGGGATAGTGTAAAAGGATATAATATGTAATATAGACATAATGTATAATAAAAGCTGAACCATTACAGCGGTTGAATTCACATTTTTGCACATATTGAATATTGATACTGCACAGTATAATATATTGTGCTGGTGGTGAAGAAAAACATTGGACCCTGTCCGGTCCAATGTAGACTACAATAACTCCATTGCTCCTCCGATAACACATTATTAAACGGCCATATTTAAAAGGCGTGTCTTCCCTCTCTCTCTCTCAAACTCTAATTAATTTGACCCTCTTCCAAGACGATGCGTCTCCCACGCCGGCCCAATCTCTCCTGCTGGCTCATCGCGGCATGGTGCCTCCCGGCCGCCAGCCTGGGCAGCGCCGGGCCTGGCCCCAAGCCCGCCTGCCGCGTGCGGGGCAGGACGGCCGACTGCAGCCACATGAGCCTGAGTGAGATCCCGCAGGACCTCCCCGCCAACATCACTTACCTTGACGTGTCCCACAACAGGCTGACCAGCCTGCCCGCTGCGGCGCTGGCCCGCTACCCGGGGCTTCTTAACCTGGACGCGGGCTACAACAGCCTCACCAAGCTGGACCAGGACCCTTGTCGGACGCTGGGGCAGCTGCGCACGCTGAACCTGGAGCGGAACGAGGTGCACATGTTGAAGGAGACGGACCTGAGCAGCTGCACGTCCCTCACTGTGCTGAACATGGCGGGCAACAGGCTGTCGCTGAAGGCCAAGTGGGGCGACCCGTTTGCGGCTCTAGAGGTACCGATGAGAGCGCCCATCGCCAGGTCTTTCGCCCCTCCTGAGGGGGTTGGGACCGTGCACCTTATTCTTCATGTTAAACCTCTGTTTTGCTTTTAAATCCTAGTCTGTCTTAATACAGATCTGTTGCTTAGTTTTGATAGGACATTATGTAAAGCGTCTTAGAGTACCATAGCGCTATATAAATCTGATTTATTATTATTATTATGCAAGGTCGTAGCAATGGGAATCGTGTGCAGACTGAGGAGCCTTGAACGGTGCACTTAGATAAATAAACTGGTAGAAAATTGTGGTTTAAAATTCATGACAATCGTTAGCGCTGTACCATTTACTTATAGATGAAGTGCTTAGTTCTTTGTTCTCCATGTTTTCTATCTGATCTCTCATCATCGTTTAACCATGCGGAGAGAATTGCATAATCATTGTTCTAAATGGGCATTCTTTGTGAGATTGAAGTTACCATTAGGAGGTTGCAGTCCACAATACACTGCGCATGGGATTGGTAAACACAAGAAAAACAAGCAATTCAACTCAAAGACACTAGCAAAGTCTATGCGTTGTTAAACTATCTAAATGACAATGTCCCTCTAAACTAGTGTCTCTATAAACCCCTCCTGTGTCCGTTTGTCATCGTTCACAGAACCTGATGACTCTGGATGTGTCCAGAAACATGCTGGTGTCAGCCAGGCTGGGCTCTAAACCCCAGCTTCCTCGCCTCGTAGCGCTGTCGTTGTCTGAAAATGACATTTCTGCCCTGAAGAAGGACGACTTCCACTTCCTCAGTGGCTCGCTGCTTATCCTTAACATGTCTCATCTGCCTCTTAAAAGGGTACTGAAAACGTAATTACGTGTCCTGTGGTCCACATCATGGTACATAGACTGGCTCTCAGTTCACTGTTGAGTTTGTGTTGACACTGAAGTAATTTGTCTTTTTGTTTTGTCTTCACTTGCAGTTTGAGGATGGATGCTTCAAACCAATTGCCAATATAACATTTTTGAAAATGGATCAATGCAAATTGGGAGCTCAGATCACTGATCTTTGCAAAGAGCTATCATACACAGCGATTCACACACTGTCTCTGCGAGATACAAACCTTGGCAAACTCACCAATACCACATTTAAAGGCCTAGAGAAAACCAATCTCACTATTTTGGATCTTTCAAGTAATAAAATGACTGCAATTGAAAAAGGTGCATTTCAATGGCTGTCAAAAGTAGAATTCCTCCACTTGGAAGACAATGACCTCAAGCACCTGACCAATGGCACCTTTCAGGGCCTCCAAAGTTTGAAAAAGCTGAACCTAAGATTGGCTTCGGGGAAGATAAAAACATCCTCCACACTTATCGATGATTACACCTTTAGCCAATTGGATGCGCTGGAGACCCTGATACTAGAGCACACCCACATTCGGCTCATCACGGAAAACATGTTCACAGGTCTGCCCAGCCTCCGCTACCTATACATGGGCTGGTCCAGTTGCCCTTCCCTTAAAGAGCTCACCAAAGATACCTTTGTGTCACTTGCCGCGTCGCCACTCAGGGTGGTTAACCTGACGGGCACTGCCATCACCAGGGTTGGCCCCGGGGCCTTCTCCGCCTTTCCCAACCTCACCACACTTTTGCTGGACTATAATTTCATCCGTCAGCCGCTCACAGGGGACGAGTTTGAAGGGTTGGGGCAGCTGGAAGAACTTTTCTTCTCCAACAACCGCCAGACGGTTGAACTGAGCTCGTCGTCTTTTGTCCAGCTTCCTCATCTGAGGATCCTGACTCTAGGCAGAACACTGACCGGCAGCGTGGACCTGGTTCCGTCTCCATTTGCTCCCCTGACACAGCTCAAGTTTCTGGACCTCAGCAACAACAACATTGCCAACATCAATGTGCACCTGTTGGACGGTCTCGTGAACCTGATGGTGCTCAAGATGCAGCACAATAACTTGGCGCGCGTGTGGAAAAGTGCCAACGTGGGTGGTCCGGTGTTGTTCCTCAGAGACCTGGGGAACCTCACCTTCCTCAACATGGAGTACAACGGACTGGATGAAATCCCCATCAACGCGCTCACAGGGTTAAGGAAGCTGAAAGAGCTGAGCTTCAGCGGCAATGTCCTCAACAGCCTCAAGGATAGGATCTTCAGGGACCTCTCATCGCTGAAGGTATTGCGTTTCCAGAAAAATATGATCACAGCCGTGAGGCCCGAGGTGTTTAAAACCGCCACGGAGAACCTCAGTCTGTTGGACATGGGCCGCAACCCATTTGACTGCACCTGCGATAGCATCCTGTGGTTCGTGACGTGGTTGAACACCACGCGTGCCGACATGGTGGGCGGCAGGGACCATTTCACGTGCAACACGCCGCTCGCCTATTTCAACCGAACCGTCATGCACTTTGACCCGCTGTCCTGCAAGGACTCCACTCCGTTCCAGGCGCTGTACATACTCACTAGCACCGTTGTACTCGCACTGATGTTGGGGGCTTTTTTGCTCCGTTTTCATGGCTGGAGGATTCAGTTTTACTGGAACATCCTAATCAACCGCATCCTGGGATCCAGCGATGCCAAACTGGAGGAAGGAAGGCAGTTTGAATACGACGCGTACGTGATGCATGCAGACGAAGACCAGAAATGGGTGAGGCGCAGTCTGCTTCCGCTGGAAAAGGAAAACTACCTGTTCTGCATGGATGGCCGCGATCTTCTGCCTGGTACATCACGCCCTGAGGCCATCGTGGATAACATGAAAAGATCACGGAAGATTTTGTATGTCGTCACGGAAAGTCTTCTCGCAGATCCCTGGTGTCGAGGGTAAACACATTTTTATGTATTGAAATGATCACACGTGTCTTCCGTCATCCAGGAGATACTTTTACCCAAAGTACCAGTAACACCGAACAGTGAATTCAAATCGATGATATTATTGAGCAGTAAGTGTTAGGGTATTTTTTTCAGGGATGCCAGCAGGCAGACTGTGGAACTGATCAGCGTTTTTCAGATTGGGAGTCGCCCCTAGCCTCTACTCTGTTTCCCCATCAATGTTTTACATATGTCGTAATGAGTATAATTAATGGACCAGTACTGAGGAGAAAAATGGGAAAAGGTGCTTTAAATCCAAGAAACATTTGCACCATCACGCTTTGGCAGTGCATGTTGAAACACATCCTTGTTTCGTTCGTTCTTTCACTCTGTCCCCCTTAACAAAAGTCTTGTTTCTCTGTTGGTGTCTGTTGGTGCCGTCCAGATTCAAGGCCCACCACGCTCTGCACGAAGTGATTGAAGCCAGGCGGGACTCGCTGATCCTGGTCTTCCTGCAGGACGTCCACGATTACAGGCTGTCCCGCTCCCTGTTCCTGCGTAGGGGCATGCTGCGGCGGCGCTGCGTCCTCTACTGGCCCGTGCACAAGGAGAGGATCCCTGCCTTCCACGAGAAGCTGCGTGTTGCCCTCGGCATGACCAACACCCTGGGGCTCTGATGGGGCTGGGGCTTCTTCTTTTAGGTACATGGAGGGTGAAGGGGAAGAACGAGGCTCCAAGGAGTTTTGGTCCACTGTGTTTGCGCAAGAAAAGGTGAATCGGAACGCATGCGTGGGTTTTAATATGCAATGCTGTGCGCACTTATCCAATATTTTTCTACAGCATTAACATTTTCCATGCAATATAATAACAAAATAACAGCGATTATAAAACTTCAGAGAATAAGCAGGCAAATTAAAAAACTCAACGGGGTTATCCACAAATATAGGGTATAAGAATTTTGTATACTTTTATGTAGGGCAGAATTTTGGAACACGGAATCTAAAGGTCAGGAAGTTTGGGAAGTGCGTAACAACACAGTTCTTCTTTTTGGGCGTCTGGATACTGCTTGGAGGGGTAAAAGGCAGAAGTACAACTCGTCCTTATTCGGAGTAGGCCATAGGCTACACGCTTCATTCTTTTATATTTTGGACATTTATGGATGCTTTTTTGTGTTGTTTTAGATGTGGATTGGTACTTTATTCCCTATTAAGGGTTTGAACCCCATTTTAATATTTGAAAAGTTAAAATGTGACTCTTTCGTGAGACTTTTTGGAGGTGTTCCATACAGTTGATACTACCACGAAACACAGAATAATTCTGACCTCTAGTGGTTAATTTAATGAGCTGCAACCTCACTGAAAAGTACTGACGGATGTTGGGATTGCTTTACGTTACTTGAATGTGTTTCACTCCGCCCTGCATTCCGTCAACATTCATGATGTGGTCAATATGACTGAAACATAAAATAATATTGAATCTTCAAATATTTACTAGACCACAAAAGCATAATCAGAAACTCGTGTACTTCACAGAATACTTGCAGGTTATCTAACATTCTACAAAGGTACATACAGTGGAGGACTGGCCATCTTGAATTTGGCTTATTGCCAGAATTACATTCAGGGTCATTACATTGATAAAAACATTTAAATATAAAATCTTTGTCTTTGATTGTTTAAAAAAAAGTATTCTATGCACACAGATGTAGCCTACCTTTGAATGAGCCCAATCATGACTGCCTTAAATGTAGTCAGGTTGAAAGGTCATGGTGAAAGGTCATGTACTTTATAAGGCCTACTAACATAACGCAAACATTGACCAAGCTAACTGAGAATAATCAGAGCCGAGAAAGAAAAAAAGGAATAAACCTCGGTTGACTGAGGGTGAACATTTTGAAAAATTAACTGATACATTTTTTAAACGGGTATGCAGTGCTCGATGTTCAGTTTAAAGGTGATATCAGCGATTCTGCCGTTTATTTACTAATGTCATTTCTTTTTGTTTACTTAATCTCGGAGCATAGGCTGCCTACAGAGATGCGGTTTCGCCCTAGAATCGCTGATACAACCTGTAAGGCGTGACTTGTATCAGTAGCAGTAGTAAACAAACGGCAGAATCGCTAATACAATCTCCAATCTCGGCGCATAGGCTGCCTACAGAGACACGTTTGTTTGACAGCCTGCTTATGGAGCGGGCAGCTAGCGGATCTTGATTTAAGATCAGATGAATGTTATAATTTATGTTTCAGCCTAGAATCGCTGATACAACCTTTAAGCATTGTGATGAGCACCTTGCATTGCTCTTTCAGTGGGTGGCGCTGTCGTAATTGGTGCTCCCATGCAAGCCTTTGCATTTGTGTAGAATGGCCCTTTATCGGAGAGCAGCATACTGTCGCTGTCAGATGTTACACTGTTGTTCCTCACCTTAGCCGTACTGCATGTCATTTGTGTGTGGGTTTTGTGTGGTCAACATTCAGGAGGCGTTGGTGTTGAGTTTGAAATAAGGGTTGAAATAAGAAATGCAAAGGCCAGGGTTTCTCTCGGTCTCAGACATACGTATGTGCATTGTCTGACCGTGCTTATATATACCTGGCATGGCATCATGGGATAAGGCTTTATGGTGAAGGTTACAAACACGTATACATACAATACAAAAGAAAATGTCCTTTGTTTCATTGAATGGCACTTTTATCTAATTCTTTTCTCGAACCACTAAAACCAATCACACAAGCAAAGAATTGTGCTCTGTGTGTCTCTATTTGTGTTAGTTTTCTCTTATAGACGTGTCTACTATGGAACTCTATGATCTGGGAAAACCATAAAAAAATGTGTCCCAAGCTCCATAAACTAGTGTATATCAGTTTATATGTCGTAATCTAGTTATATTGTAGTGCCTCTATTGTAAAACGCAGTCTGCTGTCCATACACAGATGCACAGGGCATTTAGGGCAGAGGGCACGGAAAGATAAACACGCCCAAATCCAAGAGTCCAACCAATACACAGAAAAAACAAAGTCTGCCCAAACTCCTCCCAGACAGGCAGTTAGACATTAGCAGTGCAGTACTGAATCCATGCAAACAGAGAGACGCTTCGAGGGGTGAATATGGCTGTTTTGCTGGGCGACGTTTCCCTAGCTTTGATAGGCACCACGGTCTTCGTGGCTATCCTGAGCTACATAACCTACCGCCTGCTCAGCGGGCACCTCCTGCAGTACTACCAGCTCAAGTCCATCCCGGAGATCGGACCCTCCTACCCCTTCATCGGACACGCGCTGCTGCTGAAGAGTGACCCTGGAGGTGAGGAACCAAAGGGAACTCGCAGTGAAATCCCAAACACATCAAAGAGGCCAGCATGGGCACAGAGGAGTGGTTTAAACTCTCATCCCCAGCCGGGCACCTCGTTAAAGAGTGCGAGAACCTCCTACATTATCACCCCAACATGGTTGATAGCAACATATTTATAGTGATGTATTATGCTACTTAAAAATTGAGTGATCCACATTATGAACAGCCACAAAAACAACCACATTAAGTTAATGTGGTTGTTTTTTAGTTTTTCGTGGTTGTGTTTTTCTGAATGTGTTTGGTTGTGTTTTTCTTAATGTTGTAGTGTTTTTCTTAAAGTGGTCATGTTTTTGTTTTTGTGGTTGTTTTTCTGAATGTTGTTGGTTGTGTTTTTCTTAATGTGGTTGTTTTTCTTAATGTGGTTGTTTTTGTTTTTGTGGTTGTGTTTTTCTTAATGTGGTTGTGTTTTTGCTCTATCCCTCTGATTGCATTTCCCAGAATTCTTGGGCCAAATTTCGGAGATCACCGAAGAGCACCGCAGCAGTCCACTTCTGAAAATATGGCTCGGACCCCTGCCTATTGTGCTCCTGTATCACGCCGAGTCGGCCGAGGTACATTGAGCTCGACTTGTGTTTCCTGGAATTCCCAGTAGAGTGAGACACAAAGTCTATAATCTCCGTCATTGTCTTCTTTTCGTTGACTTGTCTATAGACTGCATGATGGCAAAGTGCTACGATTCATCACCAAACAAATAATGTGATTCGATGAATTCTGCTTATTGTTCATGGATTTAGATTCTTCTGAACAACTCCGTTCACCTGGACAAGGCCGCCCCGTACGATTTCCTCCACCCCTGGCTGGGCACAGGTTTGCTCACAAGGTACATACGGTTCAAACAAACCCAGTACTTTATACTTTGACTACTGTAACTCTATTTCAATTCCGTGCCTATTTCACATTCAGAACCGATCACGGTCAACATCTGCATAAACAGAAATACCGAAACAAGTCAATATCAAATTAATTACAAAACCAAACACAGATTACACTTGTGTTGATTCAGCATCACACACATTGCTACACATGGTGAGTACGTGGGCACTCACACTCACTGCCGACGTGGTTCTAAGCGTCCGTAGACAGGCATACCATCCTTCTAGTACTGCAGAGACTCCCAAGACCTCAGTGCGCTGCTACCCGAGTACATCTATCCCCACGGCTTATATGGGAGGATTATGTGTGTTGTTGCCTCGGGCTGAATATGAATTTTAATTAGCATATCCACAATCTCATCAATTTATGTTATCCTGAATATTGATGTGGTGGGATTAATTCCCTCAAAATGGTGTAGAGGTATGGCCGAAGTAATTAGGTGTCTTGCGGTATAGTAACAACAAGTTATCGCTAGTTTATCTATGTGTTATTACGTCTTGTCTAACACTGGATGTTCTACACACAAGAACTTTACCATATCATGACAAATCATTTCCAATTAACTACCGAACAGCGACCGAAGCACTATCACTTTCATTAACGTTCTAATGCTACTTGTGAAACAGAGGCGGTCACTGCGATTTGCCTGGCCTCTTACCTGTTTCCTTCCCTCCCACCTCATCACTGCATCAACAGGGAGCCATAATCCTTGCTAGGGGTAGGGCAGGGACTGCTGCTTTAGAGCCACCACAACCACCTGGGTCAGCGGAAGTGGAAAGAAGGCTGGTTCAAATCCACTAGGAAGAGGCATGATCATGAGGAACTGGGGAAAATGTGGGAAAAGGGTAGGAATTCCACAGGCTGGAAACGATGACAAAATAAATACAAAAAATGACCTACCAGCCAGGAGTACTAAGCATATATCTGCCCATGAGCCCATGAGCACACCTTACTTGTTCCTTTTCTGGGTTTCGTGCCTTTCCACTCTTTGGTATTGGGAGTGTTCCCAGTAAGAACAGGGAAGGGTTACAGCGAAGCCCTTAGACATACAGACACACACACACACACGTTTAAGGTCAAGTTTATTTCTATAGCACATTCAGGACAGCCAACGGTGCCCAAAGTGCTTCACAGGCAATACAAAACAGTAATTAAATGTTCTAAACAAATACAAAGTAAAAACATAATACAATATAAAATACACTGAAACACCGTACAAGGACAAACCTCAGTTGACTCCAGTTGAACACGTCTCCCCTTCTCCGGACAGCACTGGGACCAAGTGGAGGCAGCGCAGGAAGATGCTGACGCCTACGTTCCACTTCTCCATCCTGGCCGAGTTTCTGGAGGTGATGAACGAGCAGGCCGCCATCCTGGTGGACAAGTTGGGCCACGAGGCAGGCGGCACGCCCTTCAACTGCTTCCCGCACATCACCCACTGTGCTCTGGACATCATCTGCGGTGAGCAGCCTGGCTTCGGACCCCGGCTTGTTCAGGCAGACCGCCCTGGTCCAAAGCAGAGAGTGACAGCCGTATGATAAAGGCTGCTTGGACAGGTTGTGTGTGTGTGTGTGTGTGTTGCGAGGAAAAAAATGGGTTTATCTAATTTCAAATATGTTTTTCAGAAACTGCGATGGGGAAGAAAATGCATGCCCAAAGTAATTCCGATTCCGATTATATCCAGAGTGTGTACAGGTGAGTTGCACGCAGGCACTCTCTCTGAAATGCCTCAAATCCACACATTTGACATTTTTTACTTTCACTTTCACTCTGGCAGGATGAGTGACCTCCTCACACGGAGGCAGAAGTTGCCGTGGTTCTGGTTCGACCTGAGCTACAACCTGTTTGGAGACGGGCGGGAACAGGAGCGGAGGCTGAAGACGCTCCACGCCGTCACCTCCAGCGTGGGTACCCTAACACCCCCCCCCCCCCCCCCCCCCCCCCCCCCACCCCCCCCCCCCCCCGCACGAAAAAACAACGCGGGGGGGGGGGGGGGGGGGGGGCGCCCACAAAAACGAGTATATTAAGCAGGGGCGCCGGCA
>JAOPJJ010000102.1:8721046-8745379 GCA_027122795.1 Enchelyopus cimbrius | reverse complement strand
ACACACACACACACACACACACACACACACACACACACACACACACACACACACACACACACACACACACAGCATAGATTGCTTCAGGAGCAAAGACTTAAATTGAGACTGTGACATCATGGAATGAGCGATTGCCGCAAAACTTTGCCCGGGAGGGAGGGACCCTCTATGCGTGTGGCAAGTTTGAAGTTCGGGCCACATTCTTAAGCCGACTTGTGATTGTTTTTGTGAATTAGTGGTTAGCTCAGCATAAATTCAAATGGACCCTGTGGCTCTGGCTCATTCTGAAAAGCAATTGTGGTTGATGTTTTTTGGTTTATGAGGAGATATGTATATATTTATATTTTCATACATTTCCACTCTACAGAAAAAATATTCCAGGCTGACATTATGGTCCCAAGACGATAAAATGTTCAGCATGCAAAATAATGCATGTACACCACGTTTCAGACATTTTCGTCAATCGCGGGGGTGGGGCTGATGTTTCAAAGTTGACCGGAAGTTATAGCGCCCCCTATAGGCCCATCGCTGAAAGACGCTTATAGAATCTAAGTGTCCGGTACACCTACCAATCCCCTACATTTGAAAACTTTTCACCAGTGCATCGCGGAGATATAGGCGCCCGGTTATAAATCCAAATAATACCCATCCAGGGCAATAACAATAGGTATCCACAGATACACTGTGAAGACCTAAATAACACTGAACTTTATGACCACACATTTGTGTCTCTGTTAGCGCTCTCTATCTTGTGGTATCCCGGCCCCTGCTCATAAGAATTGATGTTGAGGCCGACAGCATTAGCTTAGAAAAATCTAAGCCCCAAGCAGGAAGTAGGAATGGTTGGACGGGGGGGTGGGGTGGGGGGGGGCAGGTGTGATCTTCTCCTTTCTGTACCGTAAACATAACCTAGAAAGAGTACAAAGGCATAATGCCTCTCCCTTTAGGCTATTCTTCATCCCCCTCCTATGCTACATAGCCTACTGCTCGGATCAGTCGCTGTGGGAAAGCCAGGAGCAATCCATGTTGGAGTAACATTTTGAATAATAATAATAATAAAACACCTGTTCTGGAACATATATTGCCTTATTGAAGAATGTGGCATATCACCGTGAGCTCTATTTGATGGTTTTAGTGTGCGGTTTGGCACACCACAATGAATGCTTACTATGGTAAACTAGTTGTTTTGTCTGTGTAGCCTCCCTGGATAACAATGCTACCTCTGTTGGCTATTAAACCGGCCGTAAACCTCTCATTGAATCCTCTCTCATGCGCAATTTCTGTCCCATTTCTGCTTCTCTGGGAAGCCTCAAGAGAGGGAGGTCTATGAAATATTAACCGTGCCTCCATTTCCACAAGCCCATATGTTAGCACAGCGTAGTGTTGGCTGGTCCGGGTCTAAAGCTCATTTGTTCCCACTGAAGTCCGTTTCGACACACTGTGTGTTTGCGAGTCGACCTGATCCTCAACCAAAGTGTGAGGACGGCCATGCCTGTAATAGCCGCTCCCCATTTTTATGCCTCTATTCCCGATCTTATCAAGGACTTCTGACAGACCGCTAAGCAAATCTAATGAAAACACAACACACTGCCAACCAGCGGAGTGATTAGCAATACAACCATGAGTTTTGGACTGTGTTTTCCATGAGAGAAACTATCTTGCATTCCTCTCTCACTACCTACTGCAGGGAGCATTCAGAGTTATAAAACAAAGTGTTTTAGTGACCACATTCATAAAACAAGATTACACAGTTTGTGATCACAGCGTCGTCATCCCCCCCTCCCCCCATCGGCGCCACCGGCCCACGCCCTGGTGTCCCGCTGTCTCACCTGTCCTGCCATTTATGGCGAAGAAGCCCTGGGGGTTTCCGCTGGTGATCCGGTAGGACAGCTTGTCGCTGGCCCTGGCGTCCGGATCGAAGGCCTTCATCTGGATGATGGACACGTCTCTGGGGGAGTTCTCCATCACCGAGGGGTAGTAGACGGGCTCCGAGGTCTGGGGGGCGTTGTCGTTCACGTCCTGCACCTCGATGTAGACCTCCACGAAGGCAGACAGCGGCACCACGCCGCGGTCTGTGGCGTAGACGGTCAGCCAGTAGTGGGCGGTGGTCTCGTGGTCCAGCAGCTCCTGGGTTCGGATCACGCCTGCGTGGTAGGGGAAGAGGAGATATGTTTCAGACTGTGAAGCCTTCTACGGGAAGACATGTGTCAGGCCGACGCCATCAGTGTGCGGCGCTGAAAGCAATCACCACTTCCTGCTCTATCTCGCAGATCTGTTGATTGATTCAATAAAGACCAGCAAGATGGAAGACGCAATATGTCATGTTTAGGCCACTTTGAAAAAGCTTCTGCATTTCCTTCGAAAGTGCCTTTTAAAATTGTTTTGGTCTTGGGATGCGTGTGTGTAGGTGTGTATATGTGTGTGTTGTGTGTAAGCGTCCTGTGTGTTTTACTGCCATGTGCGGCGGCTGTAGCCTTCAGCTGAGCAAACAGCAGGGCTTTCAGAGGTACATGTGATGAGATTTGAGGTGGCTTGAAAGTATTTTAATGGAAAAGTTAAGCAACCAGGTGTGAGGAAGGGACATGAGGATATTAAAGAGCCAACATGAACAGCAAAACAAACAGAACATGTGAAATTAAACCCCCAAAGATATTCCTAGGCTAGGCCTCGTCTGTCTAGCTAGCACAGTTGCATTAGGTTTAGCGGTGTTTGTCGCTCTTAGCTATTTACAAAAGACAACACGTTCAATGTGTATACATGCATACCTTTATGGTATGGTTTTAAAGGTGCTAGTGAATGTACACTAACCTAAGCCAACATAACAGCACACCGTATGGATTTGTTGTGCGCTCCTAACAACAGTGCAGAACCCCGGCCAGCATGACACCACTCCAACAACGTGCACACGCAGTGCCTTAGTGAGCACAGATGGGGAAAATGCCAGTCTGGGGAAAACGAGTTGTTCTGCACCCATGTTTGCATCCGTCAAAGAACTACAGCAAAGTAGGCTAAAGCAGAAACTGTTTGCAGGGTAGCAGCTTGCTGCTTGACTTAATAAACTGACAAGAGTGTTCAACTTTTCCTGAAGGAGTGAAATTGTGACTGTTGCATACAGGCTTCATCATAGCCGGGATGACACGTTGCATGTTGTGTTCGACCAGCTGACTTTTTGTCCACAACCAACATTTTCCAGTAACCAAGGCTATTTGTATCCAGGTAAACATGCTCTTTGACTTGAGAGAAGCATTACTGGCCATGCAGTAAGCTAATTTGTTGTAATGTTGTTGTAAAAACAGTTTATGACAGCAGACTTATGAATAATCGGATTGGTCTGTACTTCGGAATCCGAAGGCGCGTCTGCAGGTCAAAAGGTTGGAATAAAAGCGTAGCAGAGAGGACACACCTTGATTATCATGAGGAAGTCATTTCATTTATTAGTCTTATCGGGGCAAGCCCTACAGTCAACGTTTGCTGGAGGCCCAGATAAGAGTGGGGAAAAGTCCTGCATAGTGAAGACGCTTCCTCCAGCCAACTCTTCATGCTCCCAGCAGCCCTCACAAAAGCCATTGTTCCCTTACTGTAACTCAATGAACTGCACTGCAGGGCTGCAGTGGCACAGCCCTCCCCCTTCGCCGCCCGAGGCTATGAAAGATCCCTGGGTAAAAGAAAGAATCTCCACGGGTCTGTCACTAAAATCTCCCTTTCAAGGGACTTCTAACCCTAAACCTCATACATCCTCCAGGTACTGGTTTTGAGCCTTTTTGTGTAGACGTCCTGCTAACGCTCTGTCAGGGTCATCTGTCTTGCTGTTACTCATCGTTACCAGGCCCCGGAGTGAGCTGGGGGCTTGTAATAAGGGAAGCAGTGGGGGGGCATGTGTTGGATGGATGTAGGGGGGCGGGCGAGCGGTTGGGTCCCTGATGTTTCCCCGAGGCGGAGATCCATCAGCAGGAGGAACACTCACCGGTACGGGCCAAGCCCTTCAGTGGCACTGGTGTAACTGGTGTACCATGGTGTTTTATGGCTTTATTGATACAGAAGGAGTAGGCATGAAAATCACCGTTAGGATTAGGTTTTGGTGGTGGGGGGCACCAGGAATTTCTATTATTATTATTTAATCGGGGACTCTCAGCAGCACTGTAGATTGGAAACTGTGGTTTGTCACACTACTGTATTTCATTTTGACCTCTGTATCTGTATTTTGGTTTGAAGAGCTTG
The DNA here is from genome assembly GCA_027122795.1 of Enchelyopus cimbrius. Classification (NCBI taxonomy): domain Eukaryota; kingdom Metazoa; phylum Chordata; class Actinopteri; order Gadiformes; family Gaidropsaridae; genus Enchelyopus; species Enchelyopus cimbrius. The sequence continues at coordinate 8,741,161 of JAOPJJ010000102.1, read as the reverse complement.
CAACACTTCTAGCCATACTTTCTCTGGCTTAACAACACAGATGCCATTTATGTTCATCGTACCTTGTACAAAGTCTCTCAGAAACTCGACTCAACTACAAATTTAACAACCATTACATTGAAAGGGGAACTTCACAATCCAAACCAGCGGGAAACGCATCTCCAATAACAATGATGTCAGTGATCCACCATTTCAAATCATTATTTCATAGAAACAAAGTTTGTTGCTGCAGAAACAATGAAACAATGTTTCTGGCAGTGATTTCTCCACAAAGTTGATATGAAGCAGTCTAGTCTCTCAGTCTAGCGAGCATGAGAGTCCCCATCAACATGTAGATAAGGCCGCTCACCACCTAATGTAAGTCCTTCCACAACACGAGGACAAGGATATGAAGAGCCTCACTGGGACCCATGGGGTGTTGGAGAAAGAGAGCTGCAGGATATTTCATGTCCCAGAATATTGCTCAGCAGTCTTTGTCTACGGAGCAAAGCTGATGCAGGGTTAACCCAAAGGTGATAGGCAATATGAAATGATAACACAACAAAGCATGTTTCTGCCCCAAAGGTAATCCATTTGGGATTCAACATCAAACATTGCCACATAACGGTATATTGGCATTCAGTAAAAAAATAAAGAAAGAAATGTCTATTAAAATATAAAATAAAAAGGTACAGTCTAAGCGTTGGGTTATGGTCTGGCCTAGGCTGACGGCGGACTGTATAAATCAAGTTTGCCACTGCCAAAATAAGATATATGAAACAGCAAATGTACCGTACCATGTGAGTGCAACTCTGACACTGGGTGTGCTGAAGTCAAGAGAGAATGCCTGAATGTAAAAAACAAATGCTGCAAAAAAGGCAAAGGACTTGGAGCAATAAGAGTCAGAAGAGGATAAAAAAAACTGAATATGAAAATGGAAAGGGAAAAAGAGGGTTTTTATTTTTTCAATTCCAACTGAAACATGGAAACCAAGAGAGAGACAGAAAGGATCTGTTATTCAGTCGTGTACACACATGCAGTTCAAATGGCGGGGGCGGAAAGGGTTTGTGCGCTAATAGGACATAGCGCAAGAGTGAGCGCATCAGACATCTTTTGAGCTGCTGCCAAGCCGATGCCCATGCTTGAGCGCTCATCTGCTTGACGGGCAGACACTGACCTAACACAACAATTTCAGTCTCACAAATGTCATGCACTTGGCGGGCCGGCCGGCTGGCAAGCAGCAATGGAGCTATCGGCCAAGGGGATGAGTTAATATGCTGTTGTTATCGGCAAGCAGTGGATAGAATGGGAGCCAAAACAACGCTGGGCCCTGCGTTTAACTCACCGGCCACGCAAAAGGGACTGCCGGGCAGGCCGTCCTGGTGGTATACATACTGTAATGTGGAGTTTATGACGGATATTCCGACACAGCTTTAGCTCGCTAAATAAACACAGGCCATCAACAAGGCCTTCGTACTATGGAGGGTGTGTTCGCCAACGTTAGGCCTTTGTCAAAGGTGAATCACGGACTGGATCACCGGCACACCTATCTCAATGAACATTTTCTCCCACTAAAGGATGTTGCAAAACCTGCCTCCAGGCTACTAAAACATCTGACTCTGCAGAAACGGTTGCCAGGTTTCCTTTTTTTTCAACGACAATCTTTTCTTTGCCTACGGGCATTGTTCTGCTAAAATACTGCACACAGTAGAGGTGCGGTAGGGCTTACTGAAATAGCTGGGACACATTCAAAACATAATGGGCTATATATTGGAAATATTACTGGAAACAAAGTCATTCTCCTGAACAGATCCATATTAATAATAATAAGATTATAAGTCAAATAAAAGTTAACGTGAGCTGAAGAAATTACATAATCACTAGAGAAGAGTTTAACAACCCTTAAAAGTTATCTCTTCTAACTGCAGCATTGCTCTCTCACGAAGTATATAACACAATATTTAGTACCTTTTTTTAAAGTACATTTAGAGTTTATCATGGCCAAAGGCCTACTAATAAGAACAAGAACAGTCCGGAAATTCCTAAATCAAGGTTCTTTGTTCACTGAAAAGTCTCATGTTTGGGTAGGAAATAATTTAATATTTGCAATATAATGCACATTTGGTTTTCTTATGATATATAACAAGCCTGAGGGGGCACGAGAAAAAGTAGAACCAATTATTGAACAAAACAATAGGGGTTGTGGTTAACGTCTTTTGGCTGACGTTACTGCGGCTGTCAAAGGCCTTTAAGAAGGCCTCAAAATATTCCATTTGGGATGACCTGCCTGTCTGCCTAGCTACCCTTCAACTTGCGAGCTCCCTGGCTGTACTTACGGCACATGACGCTGTGCAGTATGACGGAAGCTTCCACAAGGCCAGGCAGACCAACTGCTAAGGCTAGCGCACTAGGCACGTGTATTGTGGGAGTGGCTTTGGAGGAAGGGAATGGTTTACTTTGACAATCTTTCTTACTTTCTTTAATTTCTCCCATGTTGTCCCTGTGAAGCAGTCTATGGACTTAGGGGAACATATATTTCAAGATCGCTATTTGTAATGTAGCCTATGTCTGGGTCTAGTTTTCGCTCACACAAGGCATGTCCGTTGAATCATTGTACATTTCTTCACTGCGAAAACCTTGATTTCCCTTGAATAGAAACTCAAAGCATCGGTATAATTGTCTCCTCCATTTTGCTCGAGCAGGCGACAATCTGATCACTCACTGAATCTTTAATGGAACCATGAAAATATCGCTAGATATAACTTGAAGAGATTACCTCTTCCACCTACAAAGGCATTTTATTAGCGACATGATTGTATTCAGCAGCCAGTTTTATTGCACATAGTCATCAGGTCCAATGTCATACATGCTACAATGACATTTATCACAAGCGGCTGAGCTTTAACGTTTTTGCAGTTGTTTTTAGACAAATACCATCATAAATTTGCTTTAAAAAACAGTTTTGGGAATGATTATGTCGGAAACATTGTACATAATCCCCAGTCAAATGTCAGCTATATATAAAAGGTTACAATACTATATACATACCACCAATGCCCTGTTACTGGTTAGTCAATCTACAAGTCTGCAAGTATCATTTCAAATTCATACTGTTTGGTTAAATCCATAAATAAATGAAAAGGATGGGCCTGAATATTTAAACTAAATGGATAGACCGTAGTTTTCTGGTATATAATTGCAAGAACAAATAACTGACATGCGGTATAGGCCTGCAAAACAAAGAATATTCAGTGTTTGCTGCCATCGTCTCTTTTACGTCTATGATCCTATTTGTAACCATTTGGTTTCATTGTTGAATTACACATCGTTTCATAGGGTAACGCCTTATCATTCATTAAAGGCGTGCAGAAGTAATGTTAATAGAACAAGACAGGAAAAAGAGAAAGTAGGCTATTGAATACCGATTTCCTAACACCTAATGCAACGAATGGTAGAGAGCAGCACAGAAAAAAGCATTTACCGCAGTGTGCAAGTTGGACTGCGTCTGCAAAATCTGGGTAGTCTGTCAGGATTCAAGTCTGCCTGACAAATCAAGTCCAATCATTTGAAGCAACAAACTTGAACTGTCACGGTTGAAGAGCCCAAATCAATTTGTCCAGATTCTCATAAGGGTTTGGATTTCTCCAAAATTGGAAATCTTCTTCCTTCTCTGCTTTGGCATTTTTGCATTTCACCATAACATATTTAGCCTGCACAACCCTTTTAAAGAAAAATAAAGCTCTACAAAAGAAGGAATGGATTTGAAATGATTATCGGAGGGCTTTTCGTACACCACATCTTCATGAGACCGCATTCGGAGCCAGGACTGTTGCTTCTTTACCAGTCCATTTGGCCTAAGCCAGCACGTGACAGGCTCCTTGCTTAAAAGTCAGAGCTTTCTTTGAACCACCTCATATATTTCAGTTTACCCCTACCCACATTCCTCACTCTTCTGAGGCCTCAGCTCACATGCTTACATAAACGTTCTCCGCTCTCCCCCTACAACCACCACTCTGTAGCCCTGGAAACATGCTTCAAATTCCTTCACCATGCTGTGGAGCCTAGTGTATCAGGTAGAGTCCAGAGCTTAGTCTGGATCGCTACTGGCCAGCTATTTGCCACCATTCAATATCATATATTTCAACAGCTAATGAGTCTGAAAGATCACTGCAGTATGAGCATGTGCGCCCTGGACAGCAAAGAGATACATCTTAATGAAAAAACAAGAAATAGACAGTTTGGAGGAGGATTAGGCCTATAAGTAGAAACAAAAACAGAATAGAGATTACTGATAGGCTTCCTCCATTGTGAAGTTATGCATCAACAACACATTGCTTGCATTTGAGTAGTGCTAAAGAAACATAGAATATGATCTAATGAGTGTTCTAACAAACGTTAAACATGAGCATGTTGTTTCACCTGATAGGAAGGGGATTCTGTCTGTCATGTTGTCTTACTGTTTTGTGTTATAGATATTCTCAGGACTGTTCTTGTTCCTATGAGGTGGTTATCTTAAAAACAACACTGACCAATTATATAAAAATAAATAATTGACAAAATATTAAATATAATAAAAAGCAAACAAGCCAAAAAAGTCCAATAATTATGGGGGGGCTTCACAAAGTATTCTTTCCGTTGGGTCATACTAGTGCATTCCTTATGTAGCCAAGCCATTAAAACCATTATAATTATAAATGTGAAACAAATACCTGAACCTATTTTTTCAGTATCATGTTTCACTGTTAAATGGGGTCATGCTGTAATCAATTCTACAGCGATGCAACATGACAAAGAATGTCTATGACCTCAAAGAGGCCTATCTTATCTACTCAAATGTCCTCAACATGTAGGGCACATTTAGTGGTTACATACACCAGCAATCACTTTCACTTCAATAGCTTTTCATATCAAACTCATCACAAACTAAACAAAACCATGTTTAGGTTTTACAGGTTACCTTTACTCACAGAATAATTCTCCACGTTTGAGAATACAAAATACATACTAATAACATTTTATTGGTAAAAAGGCAGGACAGAACTAAATGCTTACCACAAGCCTGGTCAAATTATTATCAAAAGGCAGTAATACATTTCACTATTCTGGTCACAACCTCTGTGACTGCACAAATCCTAATTAAATGAATGTCATTCTAACCAAAGTAATCAAAGGACCTGCCCTCTTACTTGAAGCAAATGGCTGAGGTACGGATTTGTGAAATGACCTCATGCTTCATAGGGAGTACCTGCCCACTCTGTTAACGCTCATTCATGCTTTCATTAATGAAGGTCTTTATCAAGTAAAAAAAACTATTAGGGCATACCAGGGCTGCTCTGATTGGCATTACGAGTTTGGATAACGTTGTAGGCCCTTTGAACAGACTTTAAGAGAATCCCCCCTAATGAAGATCACATTATTATGAGGTAGCATTGCCTCACCTCAGGGCACCCATGTGTTGTGGATTGTTTGACATGAAACTGATTGTGTTCATGTCGCCACACTAGTTTCTCCTTGGGGGAAAAAGTCCATATGCTATTAAAAAACAACATTTTCCGGAGATAAATTGTCCTTTGATAAATTAGCCCTACAGCATGAAGCATGCAATCCGCCCTAGCTTGTTTGGGAAACAATTGTCTCAAAAAGCTATTTGCAGACAATTCCTGTGGTTCAAGAAGGTACTGTGCATAACTAACAGCATTTTCCGAACAATGATATGAAGATAAATGACAAAACAGAGGCGGACACATGCATGCCAAATATATATGGACAGTTAAGTGTCATTGAGTTTTTGGAGAAAAACAAATATCAATTGTTGTAAAGTGTTTGGCGCTGGCCTAGCTGTCAAGTGTCTTATTTGTTTGTGGTAAGACTAGAATGATTGGAGGAAAAAAAACTTGATTGTCTAAGATGATATTTCCGCTGCACAAAAAAACTAATTTATTTGCACAATCAATCTTACGCTGCATTTATCTTGATTTCACACAGTTTGAATCTAAACTAGATGTCTTAAATCGATCGAGGAGGGCAAATATAAGCAATTTGAAGCGCAAACTCACACTTATTGAGGCTTGGTCAGGTACACTTTGACAACCAAGGAACCATGTGCCTTATATTAATCCCTAAACTCTGAGGTTTGCATATCATTGTGCAAGACCCAAAACTCCAACCGGCTTCTTAATAACAAACAAGGCTGACAGTAGTCACTGTACATGGTTTGAGATAAAATCCTCTTCTAAAAATATAGTATATTCATTAGCCCCTTCAGAGAACTAAATCGTTTATTTGGCTAAATAAATATGAATAGTTTTCTCACGAATACAATATTTTACAGTATTTGTTTTCTTTCTGCATGCGTCTGAGATTTAATAGTAAAATTGTGCTAAAATGATTCCATAAAACATCACAAGTGGTTTAAGTCACAGCAACATGGGAGCCAGGCAGACGCAATTCAAGAGCATCATCGTAATTAACCCAAGCTCCAACAGCATGTCAACAACAGCATGACCAGCGTTTACACGAGAGACGCCATCTGCACGAGGAACCTTTACAGGGTTTCCAAAAGACTTAATGGGATGAGAGAAACACACATTCTTAACAAAGGAAAGTGTGCTTTTAATTTACCTTCCTCCAATCAACCTTGGCCCAGTGCACATTCCTGGGCCCTTTGCCCCAGCAACAGCACTCAAGCGTGGACTGCTCGGGGGCGTTTGGCATTTTTTAGCCACACTCACATTAAGAGATACAAATAGAGATACTATACACAAACTACTGCTAACTAATCCAAACATCAAAAGCTCAAGATATCACTGTATGTGCATGTGTCATATCTGTTATCACTGGAGGAAAGGGGTGAAAAGTAACACGATACATGATACTGAAAAAAATACATATCTCTTTCTGTACGTCATTCATCAAAACAAAGCTCTCATTCAAACTATGGACTGCTAACAACTTCAATCTAAAGGGCAATGCATGCATTATCTAGCAGGAAAGGGCACTGCATGCATTATCTAATGAGCAAGCTTCCTCTCACTCTGAACAAGGACGTTGTCTGCCTTCACACCCTGCAAATTGTTTATTGAGCATCTAATTTCAACCTTTCTAAAAGCTGGTGGAAGCTGGTCAATACAGAACAGTATGGTTAACAAATACATTGCTAACCAATTTTTAAAACTCGTGTTCTAGACACACTGATGTGTGTTAATTGTTTGAAAGCATATGCTGGAATTAGCACTTGAATGCTGTTAGTAAACTCTCTCTTCAGGGGTTGGTTGGCTTGCTCTGTGCCCCACCAGCACATACTGGCTAGCAGCAGGGGGCAAGAGACATTCAATTGATAAATAAGTGAAGCACGCTCAACAAGGTAATCTCTGTAGCAGATCCTGTGTCCTTGCTTCACATTCTATGAAGAATAGTCTTCAGTAAATATCCTCCTCTTCTATAAGTCTAGCCGTAAGACAGTATGTCTGCCAACAATTATAATGGCTTACTAAGAGGAGTGCTCTTCAAAGATACATTGCTATAGACTATAGTTGTTAATTTCAACATGAAAACTTTACAAAGACAAACTTGAAACATAAAGGCCTACGGTTCTCTTTCTGTTTTTACAAACTATGAAATAGGCAAATTTTTACCTGCAACATTGTTGGGCAGCTACAGAGAATACAAATGAGCAATCAGAAGAAATCAATGAAATCAAGGCCAATTGAGTTTGCTGCTAGAGATCTGGCTAAACTTTCATAACAGTATGGAAACTGGGATGAAACACAAGCTGTTATAATAAATATTCGTGGCTGTTCATGAAAACATTTTGTTTCAGCAAAGTGTTTCTCTGAGCTGTTTAAAGAGCAATGGGGGATACAAACCTGGACACTTTAAAAGCATATTTCAGCGGTTCCAGTTGTCAAACGTCACACTTTGAGAGTATTCTCTGTCAGAAGGGATTTTTTTCTCTTTTCAAGAAAAAGGCATAGTAACAATCAAATTGAATGTGGCTTAGGAAAAAATAACGTTCCAAGATACATTACAATCACGAGATATATTACATTATGCCATAGCCTAAATGTCCACATTTACAGTAACACCATGTGGCTGAGCAACTGCAGCAGCCAAAATTAGCAAGAACCAAGTCATGTCCACTCACAAACTCCCCCAGGCTAGCTTTTGTATGTGCAAGCCTAGACTTAAGACTAGTAACTAAATGCAGGTGGTGAACTCCCACAGGGTGCCATTTTGAAAACCACCAGGCAAACAGACTCAGAGCTTAGAAACCCCTATTTTTAGGGCCAAGATATTTTATCCGAAACTTGCCACAATATGAAAGACAAGTGTGCTAGTTACACTCTTATAAAAACTGAAATAATACACAGTACATAAACAACCTTACAACTGAGTTGAGGAATGTTTTCACAGTAAAGAACCAGTGTTCACCTTATGCTTGGTGCCAATGTAGGCGTCTACAAACACTGAACTATACACACCTATAATGTATTAGTTATCATTATCAACATTGATAACACTGTTTGCAGGGCATGAGCACACGCTAGGCCAATTGAGAAGTATTTCTACGAGCTTTACCAGCCCAAAACATGCAGCTGTACCACGGAGCCATTGTTTGAAAATACATTGTGTTGCACAATTAGCATTTTTAACAAAGCTCGACACCCCTGACAAGTGTCCTGTTGGATTGGTTGATGTTGTTTGTGGTCCAACATGCATAAAACCACAGAAAGATTACTTTTTCCCAGAGCTATCTGGTTTGCTTACGTTTCATCGAATTCCTTAAAGGATGGATGGCTACCTGATTCTTCAATACCATAAAATCAAAGATATTGGCTGAGAGCTATTCCTATTCTCCACAGGTAAAGTTCACTTGGCTAAATTACATTTCCAACTTTCTAATGGAGCCTTTGAACCGTGGAAATTACACATGCCAAAAAGCATATGCATTATACAGCAAGTTTCACTGCTTAATTTGCGCATTAAATATGAAGGAACCGAGTTTGGATTTTTTTAAGGGGAGGAAACACACATTCAGCCACCCAAGAATGTGGCTGCTTCCAAATGCGAGCCATGTCTAAGATATTGTAATATGATAATAATGTATTATAATATTATTTTAATAATATAATAAAGGTTAGATCCCTGCGGCAGACACTGTGCCAGGAATTTCAGAATATGAATGTCTTGGGCACAGGTGTTGAAATTATTAATCAGCAGAGCAATCTTTGTTGAAGAAAGTCATGAGATACAAGTGAATCACGATCAAAGCTGAAGTAAAACAATGGAAATATCTCCAACACAAAGGTGTAATGGGAAAATAAATGACAGGAATGGCCTTATATGGTCAGTATCCTTAAACAAAAATGAATGTTGCTTAAGGGAGGAGGAACTGGGAACTGCATTTAGAAATGGCTTGGTTCACCTAAACAACCAGTCAGGAATGTCAACTGCAGGTCTGAGAGACAGCTGGCCCATCTGTTCCTGCCATCAATTCCTTCCCCAAAGAGGAAAAATGAATGGAATCAGGAACCTTAACAGTCCTCTTGAAAGTGCAGCCGTCTCTCACATACACATGCAAATGGCCGCACAGTATATTATGCATAGATGCCAGACAGGGGAATTTATTCTTATGCTAGTTAGCTCCACACGATGCCTTCCTTTTTTTCATGTTCTGAATAATAAAAAGCGTGCATGCTTCACAAGCTGCTATATGAAAATTGGCACAGAGAAAAGGGAAGAAAAGAAACTCACCAGTCGCTTCATCAATAGTGAATATCCCCAAGCCAGAGCCATCCCGAATGGAGTATCGTATCTCTCCATCTCTGCCTTCATCCCCGTCTTGGGCAGACACTTTCATCACCGAAGTTCCAACCGGTACATCCTCTTTGATAAATCCTTTATCCAAGAACGAGGGGAACAGGGGCCTGTTAATGTTCTCGTTGATATCCACTACATCCACCTCGATGAAGCAGGTGGACGACAAAGACATGGGCTTCCCTTTGTCCTTGGCCTTTGCTGTCAGGTTGTACACCTGCCGCTGCTCGTAATCAAGGCTTTTCAGAATCCGCACCGCACCACTCAGCTTGTCCACCTCAAAGTGTCCATCGCCACTGTCGGAGAGGCTGTAGCGCACCTGGCTTGAGGGTCCAACGTCAGGGTCGTGAGCCTCCAGCCACATGATCACAGTGCCCACGGGAAGGTCCTCCCTCACTTTCACCTGGTATTTCGGAGGGACAAATCTGGGTGGATTGTCATTGACATCCTCCAGGGTGACCTTCAACAACACTGTGGAGACGAGCTGGGGTTCGGACATGGCCTGGTCACGGGCGGCAACTTTCAGAAGATATACAGGAAGGCTCTCACGGTCTAACTGCTTCTTTACAGTCACTAGTCCCGTGTCCTCGTTGATGGCAAAGTGATCTGTGCCCCCCAAAATAGAATACTTGACAATCCCGTTATCCCCTAGATCCTTGTCCGTTGAATCCACCTGGATGATTTCAGTACCCACGGGTGTGTTCTCACTTATTTCAACTGAATAGGATTCTTGCAAAAACTGTGGGCTGTTATCATTCGCATCCAAGATTTTGACATCTAAGAGCCGTGATGAGGACTTTTGCGGTATGCCGAGATCGTACACTGTGACATTGAGCGTATAGTGGTCTGTTGTTTCCCTATCAAGAGGAGCATTAACCAGCAGCCAGCCGCTTTCCATGTCCACTATAAAGCGGCTCTCTGTGTCTCCCCCTGAAATAACATACACCAGCTTCCCATTAAAGCCACTGTCTGTGTCTGTAGCACTCAAATGGACAATACGAGCCCCGATGGGAAGGTCCTCTTTGACCTCCATGGCACTCGGAAATGACTCAGCGAACTGTGGTGTGAAGCGGTTCACCGAATGAATATCCATGAAGTTATCCTCGGGTTCGGTTTGGGTGTGAATCTTGCTGCCTTGGAGCAGTTTCTCCGCCAGCATGGTCGCGACGCCCGTGTCAACACATTTTAATTGGACAGGCTTGCGCCCTGTGATGACAGTTATATTCATAACCATGGACTGGGTCTCATGTTCACCATCACTGGCAGTGATCTGTAAACTATGGAAGGACACTTTAGATGCCTCTCCGTCAGTCAGCGTCTGCTTCAGCGAGAGCACTCCAGAGTTTGCGTTCAGCTCAAACAGATCCAGCTCGTTCCCAGCTTTAATGTTGTAGTGCACTAGCTGCAGTTCATCAGCATCGATGGCGGACACTGTGGTTATCTGCTCTCCCACACCGTGGTCTCTTGGGACAGTGACTTCACAGTCTATATTTTCAAACAGCGGCTTGTTGTCATTTAGATTATTTAGTGTTATGGTGACGGTTGCTTCGACCTCCCTGCGGAATGGGGCTCCCCAGTCAGATGCCCTGACTTTAAGATTGTAAATCCTCGGCATCAACTCATAATCTAGGACCTCGGAGGTACTGATGACACCGGAGAAGTACTCAATGACAAATGGCTGCGGCATGACATTGGTAATGCTGTAGGTCACATAACCATTCTCGCCACGATCCAGGTCAGTGGCTTTGACCTCCAGCACACTGGTCCCAGCAGGGACATTCTCATCAACAGAAGCCTTGTAAGAGGTCTGCTGGAACTCGGGGGAATTGTTGTTCACATCAATAACATCTATAATCACTTTGGTGACTGCCTTTTTGTCTGTGGTCATAATGTCCAGCTCATATCTGGGGGCATTATCGGCATTAATGGGCCCGGCTGTAGTGATTAAACCTGTGTCGGGATTAATGCTGAATCTATTCTTCTCAGATTTTTGTCTAAAAGCATACTTTAGCTGTGAATGTTTGGGCAAAGCCGTTACCATAACGACAGGTGTGTGAAGGGGGGCAAATTCACTGAGATTTACCCTGTAGATAGCTTTATCAAATTTAGATGGGCCCATTTTAAACTGCGGGGAAGTGACGTGAATTAATTTTGCGGCCGAAAACCGGGGGAAACTTCCCTTATCTTTGGCTTGTAATGTCAGGTTATATCCAAAGGGCTGGCTGTCCCAGTCTACATCCTTAACCGCTTTGATCTTGTATGCTTTACTCCCTGGGCTGCTTCTCACAGCTTTAAACTGCTGGAGAGGGTCTCCCGCTACGACGCCCAGAGAAGCGATCTCCCCGTTCTGTCCCTGATCATTGTCCTCCACCATTACCACAGCGTAGGTGGGGTCGTGGTCAGTGTCAGAGGGCACCAGCGTGACAGCGGTGATCACAGGTGCGTGTTCGTTGGCCTGCTCCACTCTGACGGTCAGCTTGGCCATGCTGCTGAAGCCGCTGCTCCCGTAGAGCTTCATCCCTCGGTCCACAGCCAAGATCTCCAGCTCGTACAGCTTGGTCTCAGCGTAGTCCAGCTTGCCGGTCAGAGTCACTACTCCACTTGTGGGGTGGACAGCAAACATGTCCGTCCACTCTGTGAAGCTGTAGTAGTATTCTCCGTTGGTGCCGATGTCGGCGTCTGTGGCGGTCACCTTGGCCACGCTGGTGCGTATGGCTGTGTTCTCGAGCAATGAAATACTGTAGGACGTCGGTGAGAAGAGAGGTCTTAGATCATTGGTGTCCAGTACCTGAACCTTGACCTTTGCACGAGCCTCCAGATTAGTACCTCTTTCCGTGGCTTTGACGGTGAGCACATAGTGGTCTCGGACCTCGCGATTGAGAATGGCAGTGCTGCCTCCTTTGGTCCTTATTCTCAAAAAGCTGAAATCTCCGAGGAGGTATTCTTCGGCTTTAAATAGGTTTTCGTTGTCCCCGGCAACTATTTTGTACCGTATCTCCCAGGTGGGGTCAGCAATGTAGATACCCATCTTGGCATGGCTCTCTAAGAAGGTCTTAGCAGCAGAGTTCTCATATATGGTTGTGTTGTAAACAGAGTGAGTGAATTGCATTGTGGAGGATCTCGTCACTCTTTGGTTCCCTGTGCATCCACAGAGGAGCCCTAGGAGCAGTAGAACCAGTAGGATCAAGTATTTTCCCATTTTTGTACCGTGATGTTGGCAGGGCCACCTAGAAACGAAACAGAAAATAAAATATAAGTAACACATAAATAAATACATTTCTCAATGAGTACACATATTTTAAATTAAATTGTTCTGGAATATTATTCCAGAACATTTGTACATCACAAAGACAGTATTATAAAGCTGTATTATCCTCATGTGTTTTCACGGTCTCAACTGTTAAATAACTGAACTGCTGTTAACGTTGGTTATTATCCAGCCGATATGGTCGCAGACAAATGGCTGTCATGTGGTCATTAGATATGCTAGTAAGGTCAGTTAACGGACACAACTTTACTGTAGGCTACAGGCTACAGTAACCCCATGCTGCTACCTCTGCTACACGAAGCCAGAAATTGCATGCGATGTGGTCAGCTGAATCACTTCAGATCCTAATTCCAAATTAATATTTGTACATATTAACTTAGCGACCCTCCAAGGACGACAATATAGACAATGCAAATAAAATATTCTACAATTGAAAACGGTTGCATTATTTAACAGGAGTTACTAAACCCCAAAACAAAGCCCTTCACTGCTGGGTAGCTATACCTGCTGTTTGACCTCAAATTCCCTTAACATTACATTGGTATATTGTAGACCAACGTAATTGTGTAACTAACTGGTTTTAATAACACATAAAGCCGCAACATAGTACAAAATATAGATTGTAAATAGTTTGCTAGGAAAAGAAAGAAAGATCAACCCTGGTTATTTGAGGAAGTATGAGTAAAAAGTGCAATGAAGTTTCGGACCGGTATCGTTATCATGTCTATACTCTAGTTATTTTCATGGAAGACGATACCTGTTTACTTTGGGCGTTTTGACCAGCCTGCCCTGCTTATTGGTTAGGCATTACTGATGTTTAGGATAATAACTAACTAACTAACGAGTCTAACGTTACCTTGAATCACAACTCAACTTGTAGCATCGGGGACACAGAACATACCGAAAGAAAGATAAACTAATTCCTTGTTTGTAGTTTACGGATATTACATTTCGTACACGCATTTGTATAATATGGAAGCCCATTCCCGCCAGTAACAAACAAACAACAACCACATTGTAAGTCATAATTATGAGATAAAAAGTCGAAATGATGAGATAAAAAGTCGAAATGTTAAGAAAAAAAATGAATTTTTATCTCATTATTTCCGATCTCATAAGTTTACTAATAAACGTATATATATTCTCCGTGAAAAATAATAAAACACTTTATTTTTCAAACCCCATCCCCCAACAAAATCCATTCACTTAGAAAAAGAGAAGGCAGTCCTAAGCGGAGCAGACGTAACGTTACGATCTCGAACGAACGACACAGAAAAAAGTGCACGAAAAGCGGCAACGGTCTAAAGAAATACATGATTGAACACCGTTTTTGAACAAATAAATGCTTCTCCAACACATACATAAGTTGCGAATAACTCCGTCCAACTCACGACATTCCCGCATTCGGGTAAGTTCTCCGAGGGATAAAGGCGGACGGTGTGGAGGCTGGTGCTTTACGGAGCTAGCGGGACCGCTGCCGATCCATCGAAACTTTTCATACCTCTGAAAGATGCCAAGGGTGAAAGAATTTCGCAGCGACAAAAGAGCAACCCAAAAATCCAATGTATTACATACCTATTCTATCATTCGTGACGTAGATTAGGGGGTTTTTCATGTAGTTTAAAGATTCCAAATCTCGGCATGGCAATACGTGGAGTCTCCTTCCCTACTCCATCCACTTCGCACTCTCCTTTCCATGGAACTCTCTCTTCGACAATCAATGCGCGCAGTATCTTTCCGCGCTGCGCACGCCCGGATCTACTTACAGCGTGCATGACGCTAAATCCCTATTTTCTCTGTTCCTTACAATAAAAACCCAATAACACAACACCTACTTTCATTTTGTTTTCCCTTTTCTGATCAACTGAGCATATATTTATCACGAAGTTCCTTTTAAATATATACATATTCACTCGTTGTGTAGCCTGCCATACACAATAAATAGCTACAATGTCAGATTGACGCAACTGTTTTACTACCGTTTACGTATGATTATCAATGGTATTGTAATAATTATTTGTATCATCGTTTTGTATATATTGTAATATTAATACATATCTGATTTGTGTTATAATTATTATTATTATTATTATTATTATCATTAATAATAATAATGTGATTATTATTAGTATTCTTTTTTTGCTATGACACTCATTTGAGTTTGTTGTTTTAAACAATCCCCTGTTGAGTCTTTAAGGTTGAGTCCATCCATCGATTGCCAAGCCTTTTTTTTTTTTACAGTGAATTCTTAATGGATTTTCCTGCCTCCCCACTGTAGGCACGGGAGTGTGATGAATATGCGATTGATGGCGCTGTCTCGCTGCTCTCGGCCGGACCTGCGCAGCACTGGAGTGCCAGTGTGGCCGAGGTGGATGTGTTTGTGCGTGCGTGCGCGCGTGTGCATTTCCGCGCGCGCGCGTGTGTGTATGTGTGTGTTGGTGGGTGGTCGGTGGCTCGCTCGCTCGCTCTCGCGTACGCCGCTGTGCCCTCCATGTGTTATGGTGCGCCTGCCTGAGTGCACGCGCGTGCGCATGCGTCCCGTGCGCGTATGAAGAAAAAATATGGCGCGCAAACTTCTAAGCGCTGCCCTTAGAATGCTTTTTTGCATAATAGGAGGCAGGGAATTTCAATGTCCATATATTTGACTTACCAGGCCATATGAACGACCGCTGTGGTAGAAAGTTACGTTACACAAAGTCCCATACTTTTTTGGTCATTTGTGAACAATTCGAAAAAGTCTGGAAATCGCCCACCAACCAACCATTCCATATATTTCGCTGAAAGCAAGAAGAGGATCCGTTGAAAGCCACAGTCTCCTCGGCCGCAGTGTGATTCATAGCATTTCCATGGCTCGTCTCCTGCTCCGAGACGTCGGTTTAACGGCAGTGCCGCACTCTTTCCAACGTGTAGAGGAAGCGACGGCGTCACGAGTTCTGTCATTCCAAGCATGCACGTGTCTCAACAAAACATCTTCCCGTCTGCTTTAATTGATGTTTAGGTGTGCACGTAGTTGTTGCACGCACACTGATCTTTGATCGCTTTTGATTGTGTCAGTCATTTTAGTAGATTATGATGCCAGTTATGGCGTGCAGATTTGCCTGATGTCTATTCAGCATCACCAAAGTCCCACAGGCGAGTGAATGAGAGGAGTGGGTTTTGGTGTGTGTGTGTGTTTGTTTGTGTGTGTGTTAGCGTGTGCGTAGATAAGCATGCATGTGTAAGTAAAGACAGTGTGAATACACACGCATGTGGCTTTAAGTGCATGTGTGTGTTTAACCCTCCCCCTCCTCCTCCTGCTGCTGTCTTTTTTCCAGACTATGTAAGTCATCACTGGCAGCTCTTTACCCCTGCCCTGTGGTGCCTCCCCTGTGATCTGCCGATAAAGATTTAATTGAATTCAGGTCAGGTGATCCCCAAGGCCAGTTCCAATCCTTTGATCCCGTCCAGTGTTTGTTGTCAGGGCGGTTGGGGGTCGAATCCCGATGACTTATTGATGCAGACTTGTTTGCATCTGGAAACTTTAAGGAGCTTTTCCCCCGTCATAGCAGATGGCGGTGGAAACAGCAGAAACGCTATAAACATAAATAGTGAGTGACAATATTATGAAGCAAGACATGTGAAATCCTGATAGACACATCAAAGCTACAGTGAGGATTTGCACACGCATCAGATCAATGATTAATTTTGAGTTCATGTGTTTATTCTGCTTAATTTCATGTCATCTTTTTTAAAGATCCCTAACCTTTTCTGCGACACATTTCCTTATTTGTATTACAGAGCCATCGTATTTAGTATTTGAGATTCAAGACACTTCCTTGACAAGTATTTTCCTCACCCATAGATCAGGGCTGGAGAGGTATTAGTCAGTCACTCCTTCTGTACCCATGACTAATATCTTAAGATGCAGCTTACAGCTCCGATACTGAACATGAGATACGGTTAAAAAGCAATACGATTTTCCAACATATGCCTGCATTCAAGGAATATTAAAAAATCTGTCCCAATATGGGGTTGATCCTGCACTGTGTTTCTCTCTCCTAGTGGCTCGAATGCCAAAAGTGAGACATCACCCTTGTTATGGCTGCTGAATATGCATCAACCTCATGTCTCAATTCAAACAACGTTGGCCTCAAATGACTTTCAAATGGGAGGCGGCCTGGAAGTGACCCACAGCCACAGGCTGGGTAGGCCGGTCTACACACTTCTCGACAAACGATTATGCTGTGCATTATGGGAAATGAAAAACCCGATGACAAGACGTCTCGAATATAATGAGACAAACTGTTGTGCTCTCAAAATATGGTGTTCTCTCGCCCCAAGCAACGTGGACTAGATGATCCTCACAAATCCTCGTGGTTGAAGGAGCTCCGGTAATTACATTAAAACAACACTAGAAACTGCTCTTCTGCGTGCATTGAGAAGAATGTTTGGGCATGAATGTAAGTTCATTTGTTCATTTTGAATTCCGCCGAAGCGTGTCGAGGTATGTACAGAGATATAGGCTATCTATTAATTATTTGAATATATCATATCATTATATCATTATACACTCTGCACATTAACGCTTTTTTTGCACTTCTGGTGAGGGTTAGGTTACCTTGCTCAGTGACATTAGTTGTTCTCATCTCATATCTGTTCTTCTCTCTTGCTCTTTGCTGTGGGACACCAAACGGCTTGTGTTGGTTCATCATGATAGCACATGAAGAGCATCCGGGGGCCTTGGTCCACACTGTCCAAAGGGAAAGCTCTGGATCGCCACTAGAACACAAAACGGGGGCTTAAAATTGGAGGATGCCTTGGTAGCCCAGAGAATACAGCACGTTTAGTCCGTCAAACAAACAATGTTGCAAACACACAAACAAAACAAAGTACAGGTACAGAGACAATGAAATTGAATTTGTATCTCACCATAGTGCAAAAAAAGCTGTAAAGTAGGAGACGAAGAAAGCAAACAGAGCGTTAAGAGAATGTATGCAGGTGTGGTGGTCTTCAGAAATAAACAAGATCAAACTGCATTTAGAGACTTGAGTCTGGGAGATATTTAATGGAATCATAGAAATGTTGGTTTTCATGTCAAATAGAATATAGTCATCTATTGCGGTGATTCTACTGGGTGGGTCGCAGAACATATGTCAAACATTTACCTTTAGGAAGAAACCAATTAAGTAATTAATGTTTTCGCTGTTAATTCATGTCTCAAAGATTTACTGTTTCATCGAGTTTAGTACAAATTGTCGCAGGCCTTTGGCTGCCCTATGTTCTTTGCAGCACATGAAGGAATGTGTAATACAGATGGTTTCGTTTTTTTTAATCTAATGGCTAATGACACGTACGGCTAGGCCAGTTGAAAACCAATGCTCTTTTGTAGTTTGTTTACTTTAATTGAAGCACTCAGTGGCAGCACCATTTAAAAAATGTGTTTGTGTACATCGTCTTTCAAGTGGATTCATTATCTGACACTTTGTGAAGATCAATTCCCAGTGGATCTTTGTGTGTGATTATCTCAGATCCAAAACATGTCCACCTACCCTACTGGTAAATTGCTCCAAAATGCACATTCCTGTCCCTCCTGAGCCACGTTGGTTACATCGTCTTGTGAATTTCTAAACTGTTCCTATACATGCATATCACCAACTCATATTCCAGTGAATGATGCAGAATAATTAAAGAGACAGTTGTTTGTTCAAGCCAAAACATTAGCATTAATACTAAATAAAACCAAGAGTGCAAGAGGACTCTAATCTCCTTATAGACGTCAAGCATATCATCCTTAGCGAGAGTGCAACATCCCATCATATTTTGGTACAAACAACGTTCAATAATCTCCCTTTCAGCCTTTGCTACGCGGTGGCCAGTGCTTGAGTTTAGCGTACCATACGAAAGCGTTGGTGCAGCAGTATAGGATCCAGGAGAACTGACTGTACTCGACTTTCATTCCCCCACAACCCATGCACGGTGCCGGCCAATCCTAATCCCATGGAAATTGTGTGCAGGATTACACACAAAAGGAGCGTTTTGGACATGGATTTCCATGTTTGGATTAGCAAAGCCATGTAATGAAGGAACGCTGGTTGTGTTTCCGCGCCGTTGTTGTCTCTCCCACAGTGAAAGCCGGGCCTTCCCTGTGTAGTGAGCACTTATTTTGTGTAGAAGAAGAGACGTTATACTGGCTGTGCAGTAAGAGCTTTTATTTAGACGTATCAGCAAAGAAGCAGATGCGCCAATCAAAAGTATTCCATGAAAAGCTTCGTGTGTCAACAATCCACTTCTGAACATCGGCTCTCGTGCCAATCCCCCAACTCTGTTGGTTATTTACATAGCAGCGCCTTGGAGAGCAGATACAGAGGAGCGAGGACACGATACATTTCCCCAAGGAATATTTTGCCTGATACTCCACCATTCCTTTAAATCAAGCGAGCGCTCTGAAGCGTCCGATCGGGAATCAAAGAGGACGCCTTCTGTGTTCTCAGGACAGTAGTCTCTGTTCTGCTGTCCCCTCCCCCTCCTTCCACCATTCCCTCCTCCTCTTCCTCCTGCTCCTCTTCCTCCCTCTCCTTCTACCTCTCTTACTCCTCTTCCTCCCTCTTTTCCACCCTAACCTCCCTCTCCTCCTTCCCCTTCTCCTCCTCTTCCTTCCTCACCTCCACCCCCAACTCCTTCTCCTCTTACGTCTCCTCCTCCTGCTCCTCCTCTTTCCTCTCCTCCACACCCCACCTCCCTCTCCTCCTCCTCCTACTTCTCCTCCTCCTCTTCTTCCTCCTACTCCTCCCCCTCGCCATTGTATTTCAAGCTAGCCAATCACTGTGCAGGGACGGTCATACATTATGTATTTACACACACATTTGCTTATCTCACTGGAGCCATATCATTGTCTCAGATTTAGCCGTTTAAGGGAACGCCGCCGGGGCCCTTACCATGATTCTTAATCCTCAGATCTGGAGGGGGGGGGGGGGGGACTGAAAGACCGAAATAAAACAGAACACACAGACGTACAATCGAGAACAACCCCCCCGGCGGGGTATAACCCCAGTTTGCCCGGTCCGCTGAATTCC
>JAOPJJ010000102.1:8663841-8674691 GCA_027122795.1 Enchelyopus cimbrius | reverse complement strand
CCTCCCACTGACACTGATGTCACGTCCTGCATACCTCCGCCAGGATCTGTCTCCATTTTTTTCTGTTTCTTTCTTCTCTCTCTCGCTCTGACGTTTTTCCTTTCTGCCTTCGTTGGGTCCGTCATTTTTCCCCTCTGACTATTTTTCTCTGTACTGTCTGTTTCTCCATTTCATTCAGTTCTTGCTTCCCTCTTATTCCCTCAGTGACAAACTATATGAATGAATAAAGAAATTCAATTATTTTGTGTTGTAATTTTCCTGTTTACAGTTCGTTCTGTTCCCGTCTCTCTTTGTGCCACGACTGATTGTATTTTAAAGCGCTTTTATGTTAAATTTGTCGGTTTCTTCGACAGGGTTATACATCCTCTCGCGTTGTGGTGGATCAAAGATGTGTGGGAGCTCTTCATCTCACACCCGTCAAGCTCCTCGTCCGCTGAGACGCAGCCCTACGTGCGTCAGCCAGCAGCTCGTAGCCTCCCTCCAGGGATTCATGACGTGGGTCGTATATATATATGAAATCATTTCAGTGACTCTCTGTGATAGTCTGGTTTCACAGAGACCAGTTTGTTCTAGCTAGCTGATGCTCGACACATTGGGGCCTCTGGAAGACAGTGCGGTCCTGGTGACCCGAACAAAGTTTCTGTTCCAGTTGACATAGGCCTCCAATTTGCTTAAAATGGAGGCCCCCCTAACTTTGTGATTGCCAAAGCACCGGCCCCAGCTTGACACATGCCCTGCGCCTCACATGTGAGTGACTTGTGGTGCTGACTGCAGGATCCGGAGCCGGAGCCGGACTGGGAGAGGGGATCACAGGGACGGGGATGATGAAAACTGGCTCCGGGCGAAATTGTTGGGAAATATCGGAGGGTTGACATTTATTAGATGTGATTGGATGTCAGTGTGTGGGAGGTAGCCTCTGTGTATGTGTGAGTGTGTGTGTGTGCGTGTGCTCCAGACGTAAATCATTGTAGAGTGTTTTGTACAACACACTCTGACGGAATCAGGGGATAATCAATTGACAACCAGTGCAACGGTTTCTAAAAGCCTGACAATGGACGAGGGTTAGAAAGAGGGCAAATGTTCCCAGACAAACGTCTAAGAAAAAAGGGAATATCTTGAGACATAGAATGAAGGGCGACGTTAATTGGTCATGAATGGATTCGTAGTCTTCACTTCAACGGAAACAATCTAGCCGGGACGGAGTTTTATTGAAATAAAATTACGTCAATGTCCCTAACATTCTTAGAGTTGTCTCACCTACTCAATGCCCTTCTGAACATCCGCCCTGTATTGCTCCGTTTTTTTCCGAAAGAGTGAAAGTGCTTCAGTGTGAACCTAAAACAGTGTGGCTCTGGTTTCCCTATTAGCTCCCAGACCTTCATCTCCCAGTGATTGATGGCTGGGGAATCAGCAGCAGCCTTGGACGAGCCCGCAGAAGAAGAAGCGCGCTGTATGAGGATATTTAGCGAGGGACCGTAGGAACGTCTGCGCTAAGATTTGTGGAAATACCAGGAAGTACGTGTTAATTGCAACCATTGGACCCCTTGGTTTTATGATATTAAATCCTATAGATGGCTGGATTTGCTAACCTATTTCTCTCTCTATATATATAATTGGAAATCACTTCATATTATGCAAATGTACCACATATATTTTGCATAATTGCATGTATGTATGTGCGTGAGTCTAAATCCAAATCAATCGCTTTAAACAGCCTTAATGTTGAATGACACATCATTTCAGGTAGGTATTTCCAAGTGCTTGTAGACATGACCTTACAAAACATTGTCTAAAGGGTTAATGAAGACAAATGCACTGCAGGGTCTGTATTACAGGGTCCAATCCAACGTGCACTTCTATTTAATACCCCAGAGTAGGGCAACACAAACTGGTTGTGTTAGCGCATTTCGACGAGTGGAGTTGAAATATACTGGAATAAAGTGGACAGGAGTGCTAGCATGACCAGGAGTGCTAGCATGACTATGTCAATGTCCCTATCCACCTAAAAGGCTGTAGTACACATGAAACAGCACTTACAGAACAAAACGGTGGTTGGCTGAAGCCTGTCAAGTCTATATGGACGGGAACAAAACACATGGGAACGGTTTGCGACTCAATTCTGAAATGCGTTCTAGGCTGTGTGAATCTTAGCTGCATTGTGAATACATAGCATGTGACTCTATTCCACAGAAAGAAAAATACAGCAATGACTTCAGGTTGCTCTCCATGCCAAATAAACCCTGGATCCGTGAGGAGGGTCTGCCACCGCTGGGCGCGGAGCCCAATGCACTCAGCCAATCGCAGCGGATTAAAAGGCTGGCTTCACTAATTCTCCCACACTGAGTTCATATACATTTGGTGAGTGAGAAAAAAGGCTTCCTTAAGCCTTCCTGAAGGGGTGAGAACAGAACAGCATTCAGACATCTGGTTGGCACCGTCCATCTGTCTTGGACCGCACCACTCATCTTAACATATAACTGGGTATCGCGGGGGACTTTAAGAAACATGACAATATTTTTTTTTCCAGAAGGAAGGATGCACCTTGTGATGAGGAGATAAGAGGGGTGTTTGCAAATCTTTAAAAAAAAAATCTATATCTCGAGACGCTTCAAACGGGGCCTACTTACATGCTTGAACGTATACAGAAAAAATTGGAGGTGAAAAAAATACTAATAAACCTTGAAGAACTTCAAATCAAAGGAAGTGCCTCAGGTAGAACATGAAAGAGGGACGGAGGAGAGGAGATGGAGGCAGATGGGAAGGAATCCATGACAACCCCATGCCCACCACGGCCACACAGACCCACAGACCCTCATTCCAAAAATGTTCACTTGCTCTTACCTAATGCTCTGTATGTATGCAAAGCACATTGGATTGCCTTGCTGTTGAAATGTGGTATACAAATAAACTTGCCAGCCCAGTGACTCAACACAAACTGTCATAGGAGTGAGAGCTATTCTATGAAGGGTGGAAGATGTGACATATTTGGCTTTCTTAGTGCGTTTTTTTTAATGCTGGATCAAAGTTGTCTATATACACGGTGTATGGGTGTGTGTTTGTGCATGTGTGTGTGCGTGTGTGTGTGTGTGTGTGCGCGTGTGTTCAGGAGTCCAATCGGTATTACGATTGCCCCTCAGCAAACCCATGTTTTGACAATACCTCTGGTCACATTGGACTCTGAACCAGTTAGGTGTCAGGAGCTGTCAGTCACCAGCACATTTGCTGGCCTTAAAATGTTACATGCTTTTCATTTTCTGAAGGTGACATTTTCTGAGGATTCATGAAAATGACCTGAACACGGATTGCCTCGTTTCAAGGACGGTATGTATTCCGGGCTCCACATTTCAGCTACATTTGTGCTGGACACTAAATAAACTCCATTTTGCACCTCCGAGCGTCTTATCCTTTTTTTATGTGAATGTGATGAAGGACTATTTCCCTCAAGTTTTATAAACATGGTGACCCACATTCAGAGAAGCCTTTTCAAATGCTGCATTTAATACAGAGATGCCTTCCCTCACCTGGAAGACCCGTGTGTCTACTGACTGCAAAGTTGGTTAACCCAGAGGCATCTGCTCATTTAATGCCGAATGGAAAGTAGTCAACATAAGTTAAAGGTTGTATCAGAGATTCTAGGGCGAACATAAATTATCACATTCATCTGATCTTTCCTCATGATCCGTTAGCTGCCCGCCCCCATAAGCAGGCCGTCAAAATAACGTGTCTCTGGAGGAAGCCTATATGCTCAGAGATCGTACACAAAAACATGGTACTACCAGCCACTCAAACCACTCGGAGGCTGCCTAGAGAGAAGCATTTTGATGTGGAATCGCTGGTACAAACTTTAAGTCATACCTTAAAGGTTGCATCAGCAATTCGAGACCGGAACCGCGTCTCTGTAGGCAGCCTATGCTCCGAGATCTTAAACAAAAACAAATGGTATTAACTAGGATTTTTCTGATAATGATTAAGGTGATCCATTCAATAGGTGCATTAAGCAAGACAGTATCAATTTCTTGTTAGATGATTAACTCATACAGAGTCCTTCTTGTGTTCACTAGATTGCAACTCCATAAACAAAAATGGTGTAGCTCCACAATTAATTATTTACATGAATCTAATGTTGTATGATGTAAAACAGCTAAACAGGACACAACATATGTCCAGCAAACATACAACCAGATAGTGCAATCAAATTATCTTAAAGTGTAAAGGAAAGTGCAGACTTTCAAAATAAAAATAAAAATACACAATTCTCAACTATAAAATATTTGAGAATTGGATCTTTGGCTCTACTTCAGCTTTCATTTCTGGTATTTAGGATACCACCAAAGCTTCTTCATAAAAGCTAAGTGTCCATATCCCAAAGTGACTAAACAATGGAGGTTTGACCTGATGTGGTCAGCGGCAGTGCATCTTGGCTTCACACATTGAAGACCAGAATGATGAGTTGCGGCTCGGTTGTATGGCTTTGTAAATGCGACCAATCATTATCTATAATTTAAAAACAACATCAACTATATGAACTGACAGGCTGACAGTGAGAGGGACTACATTACTTACTGAACGTACTGACATGTTGCTCGTCTCTCTTTCAGTGAAGCAAAGTGGTCAATTACTTTCTCATTGAAATCACGCATGTTTACGCATCTTTATGCTCTCTTTGCTCAGTTATGTATGAAGCAAGCACGTTAGGGCGAGGCCCAAAATCCTCATTCAAAATGCATTGGAGGGTAATTTTCCGAGAAAAAAAAAGTTTTAAAATGAGCGTCAGTGGGAGAGTGCTCGGGTGATTTTACAATGAATGTCAATGAAATCGCCCGGAGAGGCGGCACCATTTGAAACATGACTTGAATCTGACGATTCTGACAGATAATATGTCTAGAACACTGATAACTACTTTTGCTGTGATAGAATTGGCAGAGAAGATTGAGAAAGGAATATTTATGGATCTTTGGAATTGGTTAGAAGGGGAAAAAAATCGTCTTTCTCCCAGTTGTGTAGTGCGTCGCCCAAATCGCCCCCATACACTGTCCGCCCCTGGCATAATCACTGATACAACCTTTAACACCGACCCCACTCCGATCCAGTCCGTCACCGTAAACGTGGGGAACGAGGGGGGGGGGTAACTAACTACAGACTAGCGTGCAATTGTGACGACCCACAGTGACCATCAGCCCAAAAAATAAAAGGATTTAAACTGAACGCGATCCAGGCAGCCATGTGGTTAATGTTCATGGGAGGATGTTAAATAAGAAACCCTAATGTTCGTTGATGAGCCATCTGGATGGGAGATAGTTTGCCGTTTAGTACACTATGTTTACAGTGCTTTCGATAACAACAATCAACCCTAACGGTGGTGATTTAAGCGGAGACCACAGCCTACTGGTCTACAGGCAGCGCTGCTTCAAATGGACTCTCTCACATTATGCCTTACTGGGCCTTCATCACTTTGGTGAGAAAGTACGAAGGCGCAGTAAGGCAGCACTGGCTGTGGCCATCTCAAGGTCCGCCCGCCTTTCCTTTATGAGCTGCCTGTAAAATTGGTCCTTGGTGAAATAACGACTGAGGTGATTAGGACGTTCCACGGGAGAATTCCCCGAGGAAACTTAACGAGGAAAGGTCCCCCGATGCCGCTAGCGTTGGGCCGCCTGAGCGGTACACCTGCAGAAGCTACACACACACACACACACAATCACAGATATTGATTCATGCACGCACGCACGCCCACACACAGACACACTCAGAGATATGGATTCATGCATGTATGCACATGCACACACACACACACATACGCACCAATGCCCGGAAGCACAAAAAGATAAAGCATGCATGCGCACACAGCATGCACGTACATACATTAACGAACTTACGCAAGTGCGTACACACACACACACACACACTAAACCTAAAACACCTAGCCACAATATTGTGTAACTGTGTGGAAAACAGAGAGCAGAGAATTCTGCTGTCTAATTAAACTCAGGTGTGGAGGACAGGCCACTTTCACCCCCAATTTCATGTTTCCAATTGTCAGATTGGCATTTGAAATCGTGCCTCGGGATTGTGATTTAAAATCAATGTTAAAAAAGCATAATACTTTTGTATGTCCAATTGCGATATGGAGTTAGTGAATAGTTAATATCCATCATGGAAAATAAGGCGGTGTATTCAGCTTCTTTTTAATCCCCACGTTGTCATTCATTTATTTAACTTGTAGTTCATTCAGTATTTAATTTGTAGCTCTTTCAGTATACAGCGAGAGATTGCGATCAACATTTCTACATTATATCCTCTCCTTCCTCCCCTCATCGTTTTGTTTTGGTCTTCTTTCAAAGCAGTCGCCCATGCATACAAAACCCACTAATTTCCATCTAGCCACGATGAACAATAGTGCACTCTTTCTCTTTGTCTCATTTCCCACAATGAAAATTAAAGATAATTAAACACATGTCAGTGCCTCATTAAGAGTATTCACATCAGAATGGGTCCTGATGAGTTTAGGAGGAACCTTTTCACTCTGCTTTCCTGCTCTGTGATTGGCTGAACCTGTGGGGTATCCAACGTGGTTCGCGATATGTAGCCTAGCAACAAAGCGTGGCTGGTGATGATTTGGTTAAATTGTAGATAGCCATCATTGCATATCATGGATTTAAAGTCTGCACTACGCAAATTTAGTACGGTATTAAATTAAAATTACATAAATTAACAATTAATGCAGCCTTTACAATTGAATCATCTACAATGTAGATGATTCAATTGTAAATTCAATTGTATTCAATTGTAAAGACCACATTTGACAAGAAATGGATTAAGAATCTACATTTAATTAAGAATCTACGTTTCATGTAGATTCTGAAATGCTTTGCAACAAAAACGAGTCTTGGCAGTATTGGGGAATTTTAAATCTGGTAATACAACCAAATATTGTTGGTGGTATTTGGTCATACAAAATGTAACTAGAGTCAGAATTTTGCAATAGCTTCAGAAATCCTATTATCGCTGTGTTATCAACCAAGAACATTTGAACATTGTCTGAAAGTCCTCATTTATCATTGAGCAACCACATAGCCTTTGCTTTTCCCCCCCGAGACAGGGATAAGCATCAGGAGTATTTTAATAGAAATATGTCCAGACAAAGAAATGCAATCAAACCCCAGCATTCACCGTTGTGGAATGAATTTCTGGGGGCTCATATGTGGCCAATGTTTTGATATCTTCCATTGTGGCCTCAGCTGTATACTGTGTGCAGGCGTTAACGCATGAAAGATATTTCCAAAGAGATGGAGCAAAGATATTCACAACACCCTAAAACACAAAATATATTTCAACAGACTAGAGCCCTTAATGGTAAGAAATACTTTAAAGAATGTCAAGCATTTTCAAGTCTGACTGTCCACAGCCCAAACAAATCAACACACAGTTTGGTGAATAATTTTGATCTTTATCAAAAGCCAGGGACACTACCAACAGGGGTGAAAAAAGCTCAATACTCTCTTCACCGCCATCCAACATTTATTTTGTAAACACAAGTTCTTAACGTTCTGTTCACTTTCTGTACCAGGTCCGAGCCGAACGCGATCAGACAGGCAATGTCACAGCTTGTCAGTTGAGACAGACGTTTTTTTTCTTTTTTTTTCCATCTTTGCCTTCGTCTGAGCGGCACTCAAGAGACTCAGGTATTTATTTGTCCTCTGTTTTTAAAACCCAGAGAGAAGGTCCGTGACAACTGTTTGAGTTAACAACCACATCCATCACTCCGCCGGCCTCCTCTGACCTCCTCTCCGCCGTCTGAGAGATAGACCGAGGAGGGAAAGGACGCTACGCCAAACCAAATGGAAGTCTCTTTGAGGGGAACGCAGCCAATCAATCCTCGGGAAATCATACCCGATAATCGAATCTGCATAAACCTTCCCTTTAGAAATAAAATCCTACTAGAACGTAGCTTTCTAGCTGATGGTGTTTGTTTTAGAGAACATCATTTATCGTCGCAGTCCTGTCTAAAGAGAAGCACAACGACAACCAAACTTTAGGGGTGTTAAACCTCTGAATTAGACAGGGTGTCTGTGAAACTCTAAGCCAGGGGGCTCTCAACCTTTTGCAAGCTGGGCCCCCCCCAAAAGCTGGTTCATTGCAGGCCGCGCCCCGCCGGTTGAGAACCACTGCTCTGAGCCATCCTGTCCAGACTGACGCCATCAGGTGTGAAAATAGAATACAGAATATACATATAGAAAAGGTCTCAGCACACAACGCATTATTGCCGTCATCTGCACAGCCGTGTATTTCCCTGCGGGGTTTGATATGTAACCATTGTGATTCTCTTCACGTCTTCACTACAGGTGCGACGGCCTCTACTCTGTAGGTAGAGGAAATCCAGACGCTGCCATGGTAATGACACGGTGCCTGCACTATGGGTTACCCTACACTGCTGCTCGTGTGCATTTCTGTCCTCCTCAGCATGGGGGTGGGGGGGTGGAAGCGGGGGATAGGGGCGTGTCTGGACTGTTGTCAGTGGTGGGGAGCGGGGAGGGGGGGTAGGTGAACAGAACTATTCACCTGTTCTGTCGAGTGGCCGTCAACCATGTATGAACATTGTGTCTGCGTAGCAGCAGCAAATGCAATTGTGATGTGCAGTGCGGAGCGTCCAGCACGTTCTATAATACATTCATAAATAATGTATTATACGTGTAATGTATACATAGACAATTCAGCTGCCGTGTTTTATTTTTATAAATAATTTCACAGTAAAACAGAGCGGCTTTTTGAACGGTTCTAAAGCTTTTTTTGGCGGGGGGTTCTAAAGGTTCTTCAGACATTGTGTGTGTCTAGGTCTCCGCTCATGGCTGGTCCTCAGTGTGTTAAGCGTATGTTTGGGCATGTCCGGGTACAACACCTCACAGTCCAACCCATGTACTGGTCTATCATACTGGGGTCTGGAGCCATGGCTGGGCAATCACATTTCAGTGGGGTGGGGGGGGTGGCTAACACCACCGGCCCCTCATGGACACGCCCCGAGATTTATTTAGGATGTCAAGCCAATGAAAATAAGAGGTGAGGAGGTGAAGCACCAATGATGGCCCAGGGTTTTTCAGTTTACTGTTGTCATATATATTTCAGACACGCCTCCGCTATCTATCAGAGAAGAGCCATTGATGTGCTTTTTCCCGTCAGAATATTCTGTATTATATTTCCTTAAATGCGTTATTGTCACAGAAAGGGGTTTGATGTTTGGTGTGTCTGTGTGTTTCAATGCCAAGACGTCAATTGCATCAACTGGCAGATTGAGTTTAGCAAAAGAGTTTGACTCAGTGAAGGGGTGAGAGACCTATGTGAATAATGACATGAGAGATGAGGCTTGTCTTCATACCTTCTGTGTGTATGTTCAGTCATTAATCCTCATTTTTAGATTCTGTTTTGACTTTTAGGTAAATTAATTGAAAACAATTCCAGTGTTTACGGAAGGTACTTAGCATACAATTAAAATGAATTACAGGTATTTTAAAAAGCCATTAGTTTATGTTTGTGTCGAACTACAGAAAGCTGGAATTCCTCAAACCACTATACAATAACAAAATAACCGTACCTTGTTTTGAGGAAGTCTGTGTTTTTCATGCTTTATCTATGAAAAAAGGGAAATACAGATTAATTCAAATTATAATATACCATTAATCACTTTAAACCGGTGCCATACAGATGAAAACAGCTGGAGAAAAACATATCAATGTGGCTACAAGTCAGACATCCTTATCAACTAGGTGGCCTTTACCTTTTGATTGAAAAGGAAATACGTGTACTAAAGATAACAATCACAATATCAACCACAGATACTTAAAGGTTGTATCGGCGATTCTAGGCCGAAACATAAATTACACAGAGACACCAAAACCGACACCCTGTATCACAGACACCCGCATCACAGACACCCGTATCACAGACACCCGCATCACAGACACCCGTATCACAGACACCCGCATCACAGACACCCGCATCACAGACACCCGCATCACAGACACCCGTATCACAGACACGTCCCGGCATCCTGGGTGATTGGGAGAGGGTAGCTCCGCGACAACAGCATCTGAGTGACATCAAGCGGCCTTGCACACCGGGGGTCGTACCGGCAGCCTGCCGACTGCGCAATCGACAACTCAATTACCTCACAGCGCGCCGGCGAGGGGGGGGTGGGGGGGAGAGACTTGCATTTTGACTGTCTTATCAGCTGGTCGCCCATGCAGGCAGGGAACGGCGAGAGGGAGCGGCGAGCAGACCAATTATCTCTTTTGAAAGCCGAAGTCCACCCTGGCTATTTCCTTTGTGACGTGACACAGACATGGACAAACACGGGTGCCCCCCCCCCCCTGCTATAATGGTGGCCAATTATCCGACAAGCGTGTGACATCATAAAAGGTCTCAGGTAAGCAAAGGTGTTTGTACGGCTGCGGGCGGGACACCCAGTGCACCCAGTGGGGGATGCTGCTGTTAGCGCTTATTGTGCTGTGTATGGGTGGGGGGGGGAGACTGTTAGCTTTGGGCTACAGCTCATTCTGAGTCCAATGGAAGCATACTAGTACTTATTGGTGCAGTTTTATATATATATACATTTATATATATACAACACACAATAACAGATCAGAACTCTAGTACTGATTGGTGCGATATATACAGTATATATATATATACTGTATATATCGCACCGATATATATTCTCACAAGTTCACAACACACTCATTTTATGGAATCAAAATGTTGGAATCAAAATGGAATCAAATCAAATGTAGTAGTATAAGTAAAGTATCTTTTTTATCTCGCGAGAATTGATTGAGGGAATGTGGGCATATGGGCTGGGGGGA
>JAOPJJ010000102.1:8611993-8630920 GCA_027122795.1 Enchelyopus cimbrius | reverse complement strand
GTATCAGCGATTCTAGGCCGAAACATAAATGATCACATTCATCTGATCTTTCCTCACGATCCGCTGGCTGCCCGCCCAATAAGCAGGCCCTCAAAAAACTGGGTCTCTGTAGGCAGCTTATGCTCCGAAATGCCTATAGAGATGCATTTTTTTTTGCTGCAGAATCGCTGATACAACCTTTAAGTCAAACCTTAAAGGCTGTATCAGCGATTTTTGGCCGAAACCGCGTCTCTGTTGGCAGCCTATGCTCCGAGAATGTACCCAAAAACAAAAGATATCAGAATCGCTGATATAACCTTTATGGTATCCTTAAGGTATCCTAAATAGCAGCTCCTCGCTCGGATGAGTGCTTGAAACTCATTTCTATTGTTCTTGATTCCAGCTGAACTACGTTGATATGTTGGTTTCTATGTCCTTTGGCAAAATGTACTTGTAAGTCACTTTGGATAAAGCGTTTGCTAAATGCCCTTAATGTAAATGTAATGTAAATGTACAAAGTGTAATGTGTTGCAGAGCCGTGTGTGAGTGTGAAGATATAGCGTAATGACGGAGGCCTCTCCCACCCGTATCCCACGCATGGATGCCGTCATTGCCGGTTTCCTTTTTTTGCACGACTGCGTGCAATGAAAGATGCATAACTCTTTTGGTTCCTCTTCGGTTCGGGTAAAGGGGGAAAAAAAAAACGGAGGGGCCTATCTTTGGGAAGTAACACAACCCAAATGGATTTCTCTAAAATGGAAAACTATCCGGTCATTTAAAAGACATTCCGCTGAAGCACTCACTGCAGAGCAGGGCTAAAGAGGAATAAGTGGCCCCGATAATATTCAGTGTTATGAGACTAGTAGACCCGCGGTAACCCCTGCCTAGCATGAATATGTTCAGCTGGTTCTACCCCTATCTTGGCCCCTTTAGCAATCATGCAAATCCTACTCTCCAATCACTCAGGGCGCGGCGTGTGACCAAATAATCTCCCTCCCGGGGCTCATCGGAGGCTTCATAATGTGATTTCAGATGTTTCTATACACTCAGACGCGCCACGTCCTCTGTGTTACAGGCATAATCCCTCCGTGTCCTGCCTTATAGTCAGGCTTTCTGTATTGCCAACGGAACAAACATGAGAACACAAAAAAAACGAAAACAAAGTCTAGTTGAGAAATTAACAGCGAGCGAGACCGAGTCAGCCTGGCCCGGAGGGGATATAAAAGGAAGATGACTTTTTAGGTGGTTTGCTTGTTCTCTGTCTGGGTTACAGATAGACTGAAATTAGAAAAAGCCACCAAACGCCGTGTACGGAGGCTCCATGCTCCGCTAGTGGGTGTGGGGAACGGAGGAGTGTGCTATCAGGAAAACCCTCTGAGGTCAGGACAACAAGGCCCTAATGATATTCCCCTTCGGTTTGATGTGCCCCGGTGATCCATGGGATTAGATGTTTAAGTGCGGTAATACATTTTTGCCGGTGTGTCTTTCGCAAATTCATATCCATTACTCCTCCGGCGGCAACCGACTGTTTTCCATTTTGGCCCCGCCGTCAAATACAACACATATAAATCCGCCCGGGCCAATTTAAGCTGACAACCAAATTGGACCACAAGAGGGATTCAATTTGCAGCCTGGATCCCGCAGCATTCCAAGTGTTTTAATCACAATGCGAGATATCTTCACCGCAGACCACACCGACAACAACAACAACAACAACGACGACGACGATAATACCATCGCCGGCTTGTACTTCACTCTTCATATCTGCTCGCGCGCAGTGTTTAAACCGTGAGAGGAGTTTAGTGGAAAGTAACAGCTTTGGTCTGCCCCTCAATCTTTTGCCTGGTGTTTTTATGGTCACAATTTACAAAGGTTTTTGTTGGGGAAAATGGGGGGGGGGGGGTTTAGAGTAAAAACCTTTTTTTCTTTTTTTTCTTTTTATATTTGCTCATTTTTCTTTCAACACAACAGATTCAGAATGACTGAATAGCCGAGCATACCCTCGTGTTTTATTGGTGTGGTTTGCTTTTAGGGCAAAAAGAAGGAAGCATGAACTCAAACTGACCCCATGTCAGACCCACCACATGATAGCAGCTACATCCCAGACAAGACACTTTAAATGGCCGCTGTGGGCATTATGCTTGAATTCATCACGTCGAACGCCCTGGATCATGAAAGCATTTCTCTTGGAGTTCAGGAGTTATGCTCACAGCGCAGGAAGTCCAACAACATCTCACTGCAGCTTTCAGAAACCTATATATACTGTATATATTATATAGGAAGTTACAAATATACAAATTTGAATATAGAAACCAGCGCAATGTGTGGACGTAGATTACGCCCACTCTTCTATTTCCACTCCACACACACAACCACACACACACACAACCACACACACACACACAACCACACACACAAACACGCCCTAACACACACCCAAACACGCACGGGTGGTAATTTGAGAGCCAGTGTGCCGGGTCAAAGACTGTGGCAGGCCTCAGTTTTTGACTCAGGTCAGCTCTATTTGAGGAGCAGACTGCCAGACCTCTGGAGCCTAGAAAAGGCAGACGACGGACAAACAGAGACAAGGAGAGAGGCAGAGAGGGACAGGGAGGGAGGGAGGAGAGGGAGAGAGAGAGTAGAATGGATAGTGAGGGACAGAGAGAGACAGCGACAAAGAGAGGGAGGGAGGAAGAGAGAGGGGGGAGAATATAGAGAGAAAGCAGGACAAAATCTTCTGACCCTTTCCGCCCACACCACCACCCATCGCAAAGGATTTCCCTTCTGTGGGGGCGATGGCACTGCGTCCACTACTCTGTGTGTGTGTGTGTGTGTGTGTGTGTGTGTGTGTGTGTGTGTGTGTTGGCGTTTGAGGCCCACCGTACAACCTGGAGTCCAGAATTAAATTCAGATGAAGTCCGAGTTCCACTTGGAAGCAAATACTGATCTTCCCAGAGTAGACGCAAATCTGTGTGTGTATGTCAATGTGTGTGTGCCTGTGTGCTTGCCTCTCTGTGTGCGTTTCTGTGAGTCTGTTTCTGTGTGTCTTTGTGGTCAGGTGATATGTATTGTTATGGAGGGTGTGTGTGTGGATGATGGCTGGTTTAGGCAGCTCACCAGGTCCGAGTCTGACATTAGCGCTGGGCGGGGCTGCACACCTGTTGCACATTGAGCATATCAGTATGCACTGGTTAGACCAGCCGTCTCCACCAGTGGCGCCCCCAAGGAGGGGCCAGGGGGGGCCGTGGCCACCCCTGGAAAATTGCTGGCAACCCCACTGGCTCCCCCAGTGGTCCCACCAATTTCCTAAGATAAAGCTGTTTTCAAAATGATTTGAAACATTTTTGTGTTTTTTTCTGAAATGTTTGTGTGTTTCTCAAACTTGGATGCATATTGTCTTTTAAATGAAAAAGAGTCGAGGCCAATGCAAAACACAGCCACAGACTGGAACTGAATCGTTGCCTCAAGACGGATCAATTTGGTGTGCCACCCTAAGACTTTCACTGGCCCCATCTGGCCCCCCCAATGAAAAGGTTCTGGGGGCACCACTGATCTCCACACACACTTACAGAGATCTTCCCTCGGAGCACCAGGCAATGCATGCAACTTTTGCAATAAACCCACATTCCCAACATCACCACCGTGTCTTTTGTCTGGAGGAACCCTGGAAGGTCAGCTGGGTGGAGCGCGACAGCCTGACGTGCAGCGTGGTCCTTGCTATAATATTGCTATCATATTCTTGATTTCAAAATAAGTAAATGAGCAGATTCATTGTTTACAGGTAACCTTGAGTGAGTCCTCAAATCATAAATATAATTATGCAGATTTGATGCACAATCTGAATGCATGAATAAAATAATACAATATCATGCCCTTTTCAGGAAAATACAGTAGCTACTCAGAGTTCGACCCCCAGCTGAGTCGTACACCAAACTCTTACCACAAGTTTGCTTGCATCCTGAGGCGAGCCTGCCAACCTGAACAAGCCTCTGAATTCACGATGAGCCATGTGCATTAACATGTCTGTTGGCGCCCGAATTGGAGAAAAAAAACATTCTTCTCCATTTCTGACAACGGATTGATTTGGATGCTTTGAAAAGTTTTTCAAGTGTGTTAATCAGTGCTTGGTCAACACTCGAAAGTGGAATACGTAATCAACGTTTGGCACGTTCTCCTATCAACAAGTTAATGAAATTTGGTTGATACGCTGTGACATCTAACACCCTATGGTTATTTTTGTCCCAGCTCCCTGGAACGTAGTATTTGCATAAGAATTGAGTTTGCACTCCATTTTTTCTCCCCCCCCTCTCCCTCTTGCCTCCCTCTCTCTCTCCCTCTTACCTCTCCCTTTCTCTCTCTCCCTCTCTCTCTTCCTCTTCTCTCTCTCCGAGCCCCCACGACCGGAGTGGCTCATTCGCCGTGTTGACATCCGATTATTTCCAGCTGCTCTCCAGTGTTTATGTATGTTTATCCTCCTGGAGGGGGTCCTTATGTTAATGATGAACTTTTACATTCAGATTAAATCAACCAATGGGGAGAGAGTGAACAGGGTCCAGCCAGAGAGGAGATGGCGGTGGTGCCGAGCAACAGCCAGGCCCGTCATGACTGCCGCAGGGACAAGGCTCATTAAGTCACTATTGTGATGTGCTGATTGGGGCCTTGTGTTCTGTGGTTGACCCCCGCTGACCCCACCGAAACCCCTGTCACTGTCTGAGAGAGAGTGTGTGTGTGTGTGTGTGTGTGTGTGTGTGTGTGTGTGAGACGTGTAGAACATTACTTTAGTTAAGAGTAGCAACGACTTCGGCTAAACTTGAAGTCATGTGAGTTCAAGCTGTATAGTTATGACAAAAAACACTGATTCCAAGATGAGTTTTGAAAGGATGAAGGAAGAAGACCTCAGGGGGGAAGAGAAGCATCACACAAGAAGAAATGCTCTGTCTCTCTCTCTCTCTCTCTCTCTCTCTCTCTCTCTCTCTTTCATTCGCTCGTATCCACACATACACTAACACACATATACCTTCCTCCAATGTTATTTCTCTCGTACCAAATCTACACTCTCCTAGGAATTCCCGAGATGAATGTTTCTAATACGGAACCAACAACATTGACTCGTAAAAGATGGAAACTGGCTCTGTACCGAGGAAAGTATCAGTATTATAAACTAAGATACGCATTGCGCTGGTCTCAACCCCACTTTGCATTTAACTGTACCTGCAGATTGACCCAGACCACTAGTTTGTGGGGTGCACAGTGGTAATTAGATTCATACATTCAGAATGTTGACCCTTAACCCTTGACCCCTTGAGTGAGAGGCCCTAGCTGCTCCCTGCTGTTGAATACCATGCGTCAGCTGCAACTGCAAAGCAATTTGAATTTAAATGTGTCAATTAAAAAGGCACCAATTAGCCAAGTGTAAATGTGTTGCTACGTATTTTCCCGGGACATTTGAACTTTGTCTGAACAAACATGGTAGTGAGTGTATGCCTTATAATCAGCTAGCGGTAAAGGTCTCCTTTAAATGCACTATCAAGGAATGGAGAGATACAGAGGGGGGTTAGAAACGGTCCACAGGTGGGGCGGCAGAAACCGACTTCCGGATGACCCTGAGATTCTCCCATCTCCAGCCGGAGTGGGCCAGCTACCAATGCCAGACGACAATACCCAAAAAGGACATGCCACCTCCATGGAAAAGTACTACTTAAGGGGCCAATTCATAAAAACTGTGACCTCTCCTTGGGGTGGGTGCCATTCTTCCCTTCTCGTGGAGCAGACCGACGTCAGACGGAACCCTCTGAGAGAACGACAGCGCTGTAGAATAGCATCGGGCCTTAATATAATAATCCATATAACATAGAATTGTGAACAGAATAAATACTCGGAATCAAGCCATTGTGTCTTGCATTTTCTTTTCCATCCGGACCAGAGGCCTTAACTTGGTTCCTCCTTCTAATTTAACAACAGCGTGTGCTACCTTTTGGCTCCTATAGGTGTCAGCGGTCACGCCGGGTGCTCAGAGCACCTGAATACGCACGACCCATACCCAGGAAACATCAAGAGGTTCACAGGCTGAGTCCGTTTCCTCTGTGAGGTATTCCGGAAGCATCTAAAAATGAATGAGAACATATGGCGACGGGTGTAAGGGCAGTGGGAGAGAGAGGGATGGAGAGGGAGGGAGGGAGAGGGAGGGAGGGAGAGCAAGAGAGAGGGAGGAAGGGAGAAGGAAAGTGTGAGAGAAAGAGAGGGAGAGAGAGGGAGGGAGAAAGACAGCGAGGGAGAAGGAGAGAGAGGGAGAGAGGTAGGGAGAGGGAGAGATGGAGAGACAGAGAAAGGAAGGGAGGAAGAGGGAGAGAAAAGGGGATAAAGAGCGAGAGTGAGAGGGAAGGAGAGAGTGAGAGGAAAGGAGGGAGAGAGCAAGAGGAGGTGAGGAAGATTGACTGAGACAGGGAAAGTGAGACAGAGCTCATAAACGTGTCAGTGGAGCAGTCATGCTCTAATAATGGACGCTTTTTTGTCCCCATAACGACATCATAGCCTTCCGTCGGCGCTCCGTATTCATTTGGACCGTGAGGGACGTGTCAGGGATTGATGCTGCGGTTTACCTTCCCTACCCTCACTTCATTAGACTCAATCGCTCAGTACTGCCGTTGATATCCTCCGTTGTCAGCCTCAGCTCAAAAATATTTATTTCAATGTTATCGTACCTCTAAACGATCGGACAAAGAACTGCACCGATAGTGATGCTGATTCCAACTGAATATCGACCGGCGCATAATGAAAGGTATTTTTGGAATTTCAAGGTGAATCCAGCGGGCGTTGATGCAAACCTGCCTCTCCTCAGTCTCTTGGTATGCAGAGGTGGAGCCTTTAGGGGCAGAGGAGGAGAAGGAGGCCAGAGCGTCTCGGTCTGATCTCGTCTCCTTAACACGAGTGAGAGGCTTAGTCCTCTTCTTCATGTGAAAGGGAAGACGATAACCCTGTCTAATGTTTGTGAACGCAACCGGAGCCTGTACTGTATGTACTGAGGGTCTGGTCTGGTCTGGTCTGGCTCTGGGGTGTTCTACTTACTACGTCTTGCCCAAGGCGCTGGGTTCGATTCCTGCAAAAGGCTTTTTTGATCCAAAAAAACAGCTGACTGAATCATTGATGAATTTGACTAAATAATTGTAATAGTAAACCGAAGCAGGCACGTTTTCTTATTTCCAGCAAATAAAACAAGGTTATCGGTTTATGCGTGGGAATGTGTGGGTCCATATCAGGCTTGTTTCCATGAATTAATGAAGCTAGGAGTTCTATGACTCATACATTATATAGGAGCTTCCCTTTAAGTATGGCCAGAGGCTAAGCATCAGATCCAATATTGCGGCGTTAATCTACAGTTTCTCCCCCCTTCCCGATGCCCTCTGAATCCATAAGCCGTTGTGGAAAGCACACCTGGAATATTAATAGGCAGGAATCGGCTCATCCGGACGTACGTTCCGCCGCAGTACGGACTGAGGACTAAAAATAGAAGCTACGGCCTTTCGTGCCTCAGCGGTCGTGAGTTTTTTCCATATGTGCGAAGAGCATTTTTGATGTTTAGTTTACCCACCCGAGACATTAGGACGGGCGGTGGAGACCTCCGCAGCAGGTCAGGCTGTTACACAAAGTGTGATGTGAATGTCTTCTGCAGATAATCGTGGATGCGTTTCAGACTACTAGACTACTCAGTGATGTATCTTTTTGCGTACAGGAAATAAGTTACCCGTCTTCTCATTTTGATGAAGGTATTTAGAAATTTCGAATTTTTATTTCCCTTCCTTGTATATTCTATTGTATATTTCCATGTTTATTCTATGTGACATTTTTTACATTTTTATTTTATTTATTTATTTCTAGTATTCTTGTATTTCTTGTATAGAAGCTGCTGTGACTCTAAATATCCCCGTCTGTGGGACTAATAAAGGATTTTCAATTTCAATTTCAGACTGACAATTGTTCACATTTGACTTTAATTTGAAACCCACCACTGCAATATATCTTTTGAGTACGACAAATACGTCACTCGTCTTCTCTAATTCGATGAAGTTTCTACTTCGGTAACACGAACGTTTGCCTGTGCGGTGTTGAAACATGCTCAACCCACCACCTGCCAAAGTCTACAGTCAGTACTTCCTCCCCCCAAAAATTAAACACCCTACCCCGGTCCCTGCTGCGCGTGCCAAATCGTGTTTTTTTTGTTTCGTTCTTCGCGGAGACGTAAAACCCCCCCAAAAATCAATTTAAATGCCTTTCAGTCGAGCATCAAGGTTGCATCCGACCCTGAGCATGCCTGGACCACGCACAAACAAGCGCACCCCCTCCCACCGCACGACGTGGTTCAAGTGAGCGTCGGACCCTCTGCCAAACCTCGTCCCAACAGCGGGTGGCGACAGAGCGCAACTCGCCTCGCCTCTTGCCAAACCATCGCTGTGGCCTTAATCGCTTGGAATAGCTCTGCCTTCTCTCCGCTTTCATCCGCAGCAGCTGTAAATAAATGACTCACTAAGGGGAACAAAAGCACGAATTGACATTGTTTTTTCACCCAAAGCTGGATGGAGCGCCGAGCAGTGGGTGGTGTTGTGCACATGTGTAGTTACGCCGAGTGGCTGTGATTGGCCGGTGATCGTAGGGGATGGTGGCATCATCCACTGGCGATTAGCCGGCTAATCCTGGTTGGGCTGGACGATGAGGGGCCGTATGGTAATGGATTGTGGGTAAGCACTTACCATACGGTGCTTATCGGTTGTTATTATGTGTGGGGGGGGCGGGGTCTGTTCCTCTCTGAGCGCACGTTTTCATTGATCCCGCAGCAGATGGCAAATGAGTAGAGCCTGATGCCAAGGACTACGACAACAAAGCGCACGCGGGTGATTTCGTCTGCGTCACCGGCGGCGATGTTGATGCTAACGATAACTTTAGCGCTAATGCCGTCGTTATCGTTAACATCTCCGCTAGCAAGTGGGTGCCATCATCATCTTAGCCTCGTCGTCACTGCTGTCGCTGTCGTTAGCAGCCACGTCGGCGGCTGTTGACATTTAAGTCTTCGTCATCATCATCATCATCATCATCATGGTCGCCACCATCGTCATCGTAAACATTTCCGTCTCTCAAAGTGCTGTCTTCTGCACTTTCATGGATTGGAAACAACAAGCGATGCGCGTGCTAGCAATGACAAAGCGCTTTGGAGAAGACGCCATTAGTATTCACTGATGGAACACACACACACTGAGGGTCGAAGGTCATCATTTAGGACTTTGGCAGGAGACAAGACTTAAGTCTCCTGCCAAAGAGCAAGATGACGACCCCTGACCTTCATTGTTTTTCTGATTAAGAATGTTTACCCATTGTGTAGGAGTTTTGAAGATGTGAGTAACAACACTTTTAACAGGAGTTATCATCGAAACTCTATCATTTATATTAGGGAAGGCTTTGTTGTTAGTGTGAAATATTTTCGTATAGAGTAGAGAAAAAGCCGCATATATCCTTTAATAGAGAGACTGGCCTTTAAAAAAAACTCCAACAGCCCAGAGAGCAGTCACTTCTCTATGGATTTCACACTTGTTGAAGGTTATTACATATATTCACTTCCACCATGAATTCAACAGACTCTCATCTAAAAGAATATAATGGAGACGATTCTAGAGTAATGTCTGGTACTGCATAATATAGGTTCTCTACCACATGCTTGGAAAATGTAAATATAAAAAAATAACCAGCTTGGAGATTGCAAAATTGGGAAATCGGCAATATCTATAAAAATCGAATCAAATCTAGAATTAACTGGCTACAATGCTTCGTCTTATATAGGCTGCAAGCCATACAGTCCTCCAATACTGCACCGTTCTGTGACACCCAGAAAAGCTTTCCTGTTCTACTCTGAAAAAAAGCCTTCCAGTCTGTGTCGGCAGAGGTCACCCCGTCTCCCGGGCCGTGGGTGGTAACCTTGTCTCTCTGAGTGGACAGGGACGAGGGACCTAGTGCGAGCAGGGAGGAACAGACCTGTCTGCATCTGAGACCCAGACCCGTAACGAGAACAGGCAGGCTCGGAGCTATGCACGCTGCTGAGACTAATTATGACATTAAATATGGCTGTCAGTTTATCCTTTGATCTCAGCTCCACTACGTCTCTGGATGATCAGTGGGGGAGGTGGGTGGACAGTGGAGAAGTGCTTGTCCATATCTCCTCAACCCCCCTCCCCCCTCAAACAAAAACAGAAAAGTTAAGGTCAAAATGACACTGTAGAAGCAAGAAGGGAGTGGACAGTGATGGCCAGCTGGCATCCAGACTCTGTGACTGCACCATGTACCCTGGGCCTTCAACAGCCTCCTGGGTTTAAGGTTGTACCAGCAATTCTGCCGTTTGTTTACTAATACCATTTGTTTTTGTTTACGATCTTGGAGGATAGGCTGCCTACAGAGACGCTGTTTCAGCTTAGAATCCTGATACAACCTTTAAGGTGGGACTTGAAGGTGAGTTTAAAGAGAGTTTAAAACCACCGTAAATTAAGGAAAGTCTACTGTTGCGCTCATCTGATCCAACATCTGATCCATTCATCTGATCATCTGATCCAACATCTGAGCACAACATGCGCGGGTTAACAGTCTGTTAACCCGCGCTTGTTGCGCTCGTCTGTTTGTTGACATTTCCAAATGCGCTGCAGTTGCGTAATAAAGTCGGACTTTCATAAGCACAAACGTGAAATTAGTGTGAGAAAAGATAGGGTTGTGGGCTCGGGTCGGGCTCAGACATAAAAAGCTTGATGCCTGTCGGGCTCGGGTTCGGTTACTGTTCTGTCGGACGCGGGCCCGGCTCAGACAGAAAATTCCAGAAAATTCCAGCCCGATCCACACTCTACTGCTTATGGGGCGGGCAGCTAGCGGATCGTGAGGAAAGATCAGATGATGTTTATGTTTTGGCCTAGAATCTCTGATACAACCTTTAAAGCTACTGTCACAGTTACCTTATATTCCCACCGAAAAAGTGTTGGGCAAATTATCAGTTCCTTTTAAACAAACTTAAAAGCTGCTGCTTAAAAGTCAGAAATTGAAATGAGATTGAAGTTTAAGGATATTGGTTGTGCCTTTAGTGCTATGTTTGTAAGCCAATATGTAACTGTTGCTTTGTTTACCGAAGAGCATTAGCCATTTTAGCCTTTGTTTACTCAGAGTTGATTGATTCTTTCTAACCCACCAATGTCCTCGTTGCCATGTGTTTACTTTTCCCAGCTGGTAAATAGAAGGATAGATCAGCTTGAGTGACCCCTGCAAGGGGGAAACATACGGACAACACTTTCGTTTCGCAATACTAGCAATAACCTAGTAGCCCTGGATAGGCCCAATCACTACCAGACACTAGTTATCCCGTTATAAAGACCTGCTCCTTACAAGTGTAGACAATGGACCTCAGGGAGGGAATTAGCGGAATAACAATTCAGTGTTTTATCTCAGAACACTACCAAGCTAAGTCCTGATTCTCCCGCTGCGGGTCTTAATTCCCAAACTCGTCTCTGAATATGTTTTTCAGTCTGAATTTCTATTGGAAAACACTATGTTCCAGATCAGGGGCCGTATTCACAAAGCATTTTATCTTACCACTAGGAATGCTCCTAACTCGCGCTTAAACATTTTACGTAGGAGTTTTTTCTTAAAAGTTATTCACAAAGCCGCTGAGACCTACTCATACTAAGGATGAACCAAGAGAGCCGCGCCGTTGCTATGGATTACGTCGATTCTCGTGCACAACTTTAGAAGCGGTCAGTAAGGTGATTGGTTGTTGTCAGAGCAGGTGGTCCCGGTGAAAATCATCCGCACCATCACAAATGAGTGTCACCGAAAAACAAGGAAATAGCCTAGGCTAGAAATTAATTCCTATCAAATAGTTATAGACAGTGCAGTTAGCAGAATACACGCATGATGACAAGTTTGTGCAGACCACGATAATGACATTGTAGCCTATATGCACGTTAAAGAGAAAGAAAGCAAATTATAAAAAATTATAAAAATAAAAAATTAAATAAAATACAAAAAAGTAAATCGTTGATGGCAAGGCTGACTGATGGTTGCGATATTCCTTAATCGTCTTCATTGCAAAGTTACATTTTCCCTGTTGCTATCGAAGTGTTGCCAAACATTTTATTTACGGACTAATCGGGTTATTCCTGTTAGTCGGGGACGTTATTGCATCCCGCGCTAATTCCACAACAAGTTTCTTCCATTGTCTCCAAAACATTTCGTCTCGCAGCCATTTTCCGATTCTTTGTGAATTACGCCTAAAATACTTTGTGAATTGCTCTTGGTGAAAAAAATTAGGAGTCCTACATTTAAGACTGACATGCCCATTCTTTTTAGGAATTTGCCAGTTAGGAGCTACTTTTAGCCCTAAGATTCTTTGTGAATATGGTGTCATCAAGGTCAAAGTGGGTTATTACCAGCTGTGCTCATGTTATTCAAATGAATGTGATGAATCTCGTATGTAAGAAGAACTACATAACCCGTTTTTATTTCATGTCTGCAGCATTTAAATAACAGTTGGACCATAACAGAGGAATG
Organism: Enchelyopus cimbrius; assembly: GCA_027122795.1. Lineage (NCBI taxonomy): Eukaryota > Metazoa > Chordata > Actinopteri > Gadiformes > Gaidropsaridae > Enchelyopus > Enchelyopus cimbrius. Next base: position 8,618,374 of record JAOPJJ010000102.1, on the reverse strand, counting down.
GAGGTACAATGCATTCAGATGGAGCGAAACATCTGCATAACCACTGCACTCTCTCTCACATACTCCTCTGTCTCTCTCTCTCCCCTTTCAGAAATTGGTGTTTTCAAACTTCACAATAGTATAATGCGATGGCCTTTTCGAGATCAGTGAACATGACACACTGCAAGGCAAAAACAGTATTCTCTACAATACAAATATTTAAAGGAAGATTCTGCTAAGTACCACATAGCCCATGCAAATGCATTCGCTTGCGGCAGTTATAAACTAAATTAAGAAAAATATGCATAAAAATAAAAATCGGATGATACTGAGTCATGGTGGAAAATTAAATATACATCGTTTACGGTACGGTGGCCTGGGCTCATTAACCTCTCATAAGCCCCTGCGCAGCAGGAGCTAACGACGCTAAAACCACACAGACGCTGCTCTTTTAGCTGCTCCAGGGCTCCTTCACGCTAATCCTGAGAGCGACGCGCATATAAACCGTTAATCAAAACACACCGTCAACCGTCCACGGTGGAGGGAGTGGGGGGGAAACACAAAAGTGTAGGGCTAAATGGTATGAGCATCATGCTAACGCAGCGTGTAAAGATCCCCGCGAGAGAGGGGGGAGAGAGACAAAGGGAGACAGAGAGAGAGAGAGAGAGGGAGAGAGAGGACAGGGACGAGAGAGAGGGGGAAGAGAAAGCGCTAAAGCCGGAGCTTTTGTGTCGGTATCCTCTAACCCGTGGCTGGTCCTAAGAGCGGACGGTTAAATCATCTGTGAAGTGTACAGTGCAGTGGCTTAGTGCTGATGTTGCACCTCATTCCACGCATGAGAAACCCCTGAATCACCCCAAGAACAGCTTGCACTCAATTCCATTCCAGCTCCAAATCCATCCTCTCAAAATGTTGGGAGCCATTGCTGGTGCGCACAGAGACACACGCACGTGCATGTGCTTACACCTATACCTACAAGCGCAAGCATTCTCTCGCACGCACGCGCGCACACACACACACACCACTAAAGGCGTCCCCCCAGGATCTGTATTTGGAGCGCGGTCATTGCTTTAGCACTACCCTGCGCTCCCTCTAATGGAACCTAATGCTATTATTAATGAGAAGTGATGCCATCTTAATTGTCGTTATGTTCTGTTAAGACTGCGATCACATGGCAAAAGGCCAGGCCCAGAGGCAATGCGCTCACAGGGTTTCCGCCTCCTGCGGGCGCTACGTTCCTTGTGGGCAGTCTGGCAAGAAGACTCCTGCAGAACAGAATCCATGTCCCTGAGTGCAGCCGAGAACAGAAAGGCGTGATGGACCCCCACCCCCCCCCCACAAGACCGTCAATGTGTTTCGCAGTAAATCGTGTGCCCTATCTTATGGGACATCTGAGGGGTGTGACACTGTTTTTACCTCGTCCAGGCTCTCCCCCATACCCAACGTTGGCTTCAAGTGTCAAAGGAAATGGAATTGAACCGTTTAGAGTTGTTCCATCAGCCCTCCACTGCCCTTCAGGACCATTGGCACTGTTGGAATTGGCTCTAAGGTTTAAATGGCCACAGACAATGAAGGCTTGTGACAACGAAATAACACACTTGGCTTTCGCACAAAAGAGAAAAGGCAGTTAAACGCCTTTTCCTCCAAAGCAGCTTTTATTTATTCCGTTGTATATATTATTGTGTGTTTAAAAAGCCATATCGATACATCAGGCATGTATTCCACACATATATCTGTCGTCGTAAGAATCCAGTGCACATTTTTTATAGAAAGCTGTGCATGCATAATTAATCGCGAATGAAATAAAGACAGTTAACAGTTATATAGTTTCGATTTTTTGTATCTTGAGCATGTCTCAGCAAATCATTCAACATGTAAAGCCAATAAACAAACAACATATCCTCCATATTCAGTGAGCAAGGCCTTACGACATCGCTGCAACACATGGACCCATCTCTGGCTGTGTAGCCTTGGCGCGCACAGCGAGGTTATGTGGTTATAGCATGTCGGCGCTTGTGAGCTTTTCCTGTGTGAAGACTCATTCGCAGAGGTGTTCAGAAAGTAAAGGTGAGGTTCAGCACCACACATGATAACAGAGGGGGGGGAAATTGAGGCATGCATGCATGCGTGTGTGAGTGAGATAAGTTAACACACTAATTGAGGTGTTTCAGCCCAGTAAATGTCATTTTGTCTGTGTGTGTGTGTGTGTCTGTGTGTTTGTGTCAGTGTATATGTGTGCGTATTTGTGTGCATGTGTACATACAGTATGTGTGTATGTGTCACAGAGAGAAATATGCCTTTATATAAGACAATATAGAAAATATCATTAATGTGCAGATACTCCAAATGTAATATAAAGGCATACTGCAGCCAATGTATAATTTAGAGACTCAAAGCTAGCAGTGAGCTGACGTTTTAATGCACGCTTTCGTTCGAAGAACACTTTATCTCTGCCATGCGAGCTGACTAATATGCTAGGGCGAATTAACTTCTGGTATGCAAATGTCTGCCCTGGCTGCAGAGTTTTCCAGCTCTGGCATAAAACCCATTCTGACGGTCTGCAAAAGGCAATAGAAGTTCAAACGTGGGACCCCCATTAGTGTGTCAATCCGCAGACAGATTGCCCCTCCCCCCCCCTCCAGCCTCTTCCTCCTCGCATTGGACACGTCCCAATTTTCGAGAAGTTTTCTGTATTGTGTTCTCATGTGTCTACACCAGGAACGTGGAGGAAAGGAAATTTACATTATTGGAAGAAAGGAAGGGGGGTGGGAAAAAAAGTCTGACCGCAATACATCTCAGTACGCCGGTCAGGTCGCAAAATGGCTTATTGTCTGACTAAGAAGAAATGGCTTTTAATGGGAGGGCTTTCAGGGGGCTGTCAACACTGAGACCAGGAAATGTGTTATGAATGTTTTCATTATAAATGCTAAACCTCCGAGCAGGGATTTTAATGGGGGCCGCTTTCCCCGGGTCTGAGGACTAAAACAGCCAACATGACACCGGGGAACGCTCCCCAGAGGAAAAAGTGTTTAAATGGAGATGAATGGAAGGCAACGGTTAGTGCGGAAATTATGTTTGCCCGTCAGATTGCGGTGAAATAAAGTCTTGCCAATGTCGTATAAAAGGTAAGAAGTCGACACATTGGGAGGTATTGGCAAGCGACAAAGAGGATGACACATCTTTAGGAACAAAAATATTCCCCCATCCTCTACAGTGTGGAATAACTTACCATATATTACCTACAACACCACCAGTTCATTCCCATGATGAAAGTCATGGGAAATTCCGTGGGATAATAGAAAATGCTTTTGGGAAATTGCATTCACGATGAATCCACCAAATAACTCTAATATTAGTTTCTGATTCATTGAGACGGCCTATAATTACCATAGATAAGCAATATTGCTGGAAAACGACCTCTAGCTTACTAAAGAAATACCTAGTTGTATTTGTGTGGGAGTTATGTCATTGGATTGCACATCTGTCTATCTTTTTAATGACTCCATCACTCTGTTCAACTATCTACTTCTTCGTGTCTGTGTGTCCTTCTGCCTTTCTGTCTGACTGCCTATCTGTCTGACTGCCTTTCTGTCCTTCTGCCTGTCTGCCTGCCCGGCGGTCTGCCTCACTGCCTGCCCGCCCGCCCATGGGTCAGTCTGTCGGGGAGGTCTTCGTATCTGTCTCTGCTGTCCACCAGAAAACATGGGCCGCCTCACCAGGAGAGATTTCCAGTGCTGAGGTCAGACCTTTTCAGCAGTGACTCACCCGGGCTTCAAATATTCACCAAAAAAAAAGAGAACGCTTCTAATACATCGGATATTTATAGCGAGCGAGCGGGGGCCGCCCCAGTCCTGAAAGCAGTCCCACGCGTAATGTACTGCGAATAACAAAACCAGAGGCACGAGCTCGTTCCCATCGATGCTCCTTTATAAAAAAATTAAAATAAAGAAACGGCTCATCTCACCGAAGATAAAACCATCGTGCAGACTAAACCTCCCCCCCTTTCCACTCCCTCACGCCTGACTTCCACGCCTGAGGGCCAATTACTGCAACGGGGGAGGGGGAATGCCCAGATCTGAAAACACTTCCCATTGATTTATTTCCCCCCCGTGTTGTCAGCTCCACCGGCGACCAGCAGCTGGTGGGGGAAACAGAGAAGGGGGGGTGTGCAGGTGCGAGGGGGTCGGTACCCCTGGCGGTCGGAGCGCCGTCTCAAACCGGCCTTCCTTTGCGTTTTCACGTTCGTCCCTGATCTCCACCCGGGGAGACTTAAAGGGTAGGTGTACATTAGCAGAGTTTACCATCGAGCCCCTGCAGCCTTCACGATGCACCCGGCAGAGACGCACCTTAGTGTGAACCATACTGACGCGAAGATGGGTTCTCAGGATTTATGGCTCTTACATGCATTGAATAGAGCCACAGCAGATTATATAGAAGATATCAACAGAGAATGTTATATATATATATAAATACTGTATATCATTGTTCCAAAAAATATATACATTTTCTATACATAAAATGTACTAAAAAATAAATAAATTGTTGTAGTCTGAGAAGTCTGCCCTGCCAAGTGTGAGCATGTGATGCATTAAAATTTCATATTTATGTTTTAAATGTCTGGGCTTGAATTTGGATGAGATTTGCACATCCAAACTTGGAGGTGTTGTAATAAAAGAAAAGGAGAATGGACTCAAACTCCGAAAGTAAAGTACATAGTACCCTCAACATTGTACACACCACCACTCCCCAGTAGAAGGAAAAAACAGCTGTCTCAATTATACAAAATCAAACGGTCTCGCAAAGGAATGAATAATGATCTTCTAATCATGCACCATTAAGAAAAGCATCCTTTTAACTAATGACTTGTAATAAGGCATCTGAAAAATGACAATTCATTCTATAGTCAACTCATTACATGCTAACTGGCTGGATAGCATCCACTTTAGGAACAATAGATATGTAAATGATTGATGGCTCCAGTCGGATAATGAAAAGCCTGACACTGAAAGCGCAAGGAAGATCATTTCATCTCATTCATTATCATTTCCTACAATTAGCAAATGCTTGTTATATCGTTAAACTCAGTGTACATGTCACACTCATTGTTCCAATCATCCGTGACGTTGGCAAAATAGTGTTTGAACTACATTCCACTGAGTAGCCTGTCTGTAGTTTAACAGAACTGCATTAAACTGAGTATCCTGCCTGTAGTTTAACAGAATACATTCCACTGAGTATCCCGTCTGTACAGAACTACATTCCACTGAGTGTCCAGTCTGTAGTTAAACAGGACCAAATTCACAGAGTAGTTTGTAGTTTAACTGTAGGTTTACATCCATCTTCTTTCCTTCTCCTCCTCTCCCCTTCATTCCTCATACTGCATTTCCTCATCTTCATCCTTCTCCTCATCCTTCCTCTTCCTCCCCATCGCGAGCATCAGACCACAGATGAAGTCTTGTGATGAAGAGCGTCAGGCTCTCGCTACACAGATAGCTCAGCTTTAATCTGTGCGCTGCAGGCACGGCCCAGTGACTGAGCACTGGATTTACTCCCAGTGGGTCATCCTTATCACACCAGAGCAAACAAATTGGTGCACACACATACGAGAACATAGGCTGAATACACACACACACACACACACTGTGTGTGTTTTGTGTGTGCTGGATATAACCTGAATTACAGCTGATTGCTAAAGGGGTTATCAGGGGACCTAAGGAAGAAACTTTTGCCCAGTTTTTTTTAATTATTGTTTACTTGATACTGGGCATCGACACACAAGCCGCAAACTGGTCAGAACGCTAATAAAACTAACTCCATCACAACCTTGAATTAGGTATTTTTCATATTCTATTTGTTCAATCCGTTATTGGCAGTTCAGGTTTTTTCATTAAAACTACAGAACACGGTTCTGTATAAACTGTGACGGCCCCTGTATGTCTGTGTGTGCTTTGCCTTACTTTGTTGTCTGAGGGGGGAGCTTGCTGCAGTGGTGACAAGGAGGACCTGATAGTGGTTATTGGAAGCACCTGGGCTCAGTGCTCCACAGGATATAAAAGGCCCAGCTTCTTGCCAGCCGCGCTCCGTCTTACACCCGGACCACGCTTGCACCTTCTTGGTTTTGTTACCTTTTGTTTGCTTTACTGCACGACACCATCACACCACCATGGAAACTACTGATCATATTGATTGAAACACAGGGACTTGCATGGACTTGCCAGCTTTTTGCTGTCCTTTTCCCTTCGTTTGTCATGGCCTAGAGCCAGGTTTGTGACAATATCACATGCCGACATGTACTGTATGTAGCTTCTGTTTGAGAGAGGAAACCTACCACACACACACACACACACACACACACACACACACACACACACACACACACACACACACACACACACACACACA
>JAOPJJ010000102.1:8195300-8205690 GCA_027122795.1 Enchelyopus cimbrius | reverse complement strand
TCAATGAAAAGCATGTACCAGACTGACGTCACTTGTCCTTTTAGTAACGTCACCGGAGTGACGTTACAACCCTTATTGAGGGATGTAAGGAATCCCACAAGTCTTTTGTACGTCCCCTTAATCCCAGGATGACATTTTTAAAGAAACGAAGTCCTCTTCATGGGCAATTACAAACCTCACTCTATTTTCTTCTGTACCAACACTGTGATCATGCCGGCATAACTACAACCAGGCCTACCGCTTTAACGGAGGCCCAACCAGAAGAGTAGAGGTTACCCTTCTCTACTTAGCCTAACATTTTTCCCCTCGACAACAGCTGCTGTCACAGAAGACGACTGACTACACAAATGCTCAGGACCCATGCTAACCTAGCAAATGTTCCCTGATTCGCCCCGTGTTAACCTAGCCCTACCCTGCCCATTCAGCCTCACAGACAGGGGGGGCCAGGCATGCCCCCACCCTAACAACAGCTGTTTTGTTCGGGGATCCCTGGCTGACCTCGTGTCGGGCAGGTGGGGTGGGCTGCATGTCCAAAACAACCCCCCTCCTAGTTGCAGGTCTCATTGGTGCCAGTGTGCTACGCTAAAGGGGTGCTAACACACCCTGACTATAGTTAAGCTGGTTAAACATGGCACTGCAACGCGGCAGAGCCACCTCAGATATGAAGGGTGACTTCACACACCCTGAAAGGTGCGCCGGGCACAGCCGTCCCGTCCTCCGTGACGAAGCACCCTCAGCCAGCAGCCAGCAGGCCTGCTTGTGGGAGGGAGAAGTCCCAGGAATTTGCCAGCAAATTCAGCAAAAAATACAGTGTGACACTGCTGCCTATTTTGGCAGCTCTCTTTTACCAGCCAGCACATTTGGATTATTTTTAATCATGTGATATTGAATAGTATTGTTTCAATTCTTTGGCAGCACCCACTCTGTCAAATGGCAGGCATTTCCTTAGGTTGTCTCCTGTTTCTGAGGAGATAACTTGTTTCTGAGTTGTAAACCTTTCATTATGTTAAAACGCTATTTCCCTACAGCGTGCTGCTCTCCCGCACCCCCTTTTATTCGGTTTAATCCTATTACCCAGACTCTGCCTGAGAGAGGGTTCCCCCAGGAAGACACAGTGGGAGGTGGGAAATGAAAAGATGTTTCTTTCCTACGGGATGTTTCAAGCACTGATTGAAGGATGCTTTGAAACATGAGCCTTCGTGAATCACTAGTCTTGTTAGTTGGGTTGGTGTTTTAATATAACCCTGCAGAGTCATGCAAAAAGGCAGTGAGAAGACTTGAAAATGAGTATATCGTTATGATATTCTATCTGTTCTCGAGTCCTCGTTGCTGGTTTTGAGAGGAGAGAATGTTTTTAGTTTTTGTTCACTCATCACCACCTGTTCAGTGAGAACGGCTGTCCTGCAGAACAGCAGCAGATGTTCTCAGCTAGAGGGGCTGTCTGACAGAGGTCCCCTACCTCAACAGGTGTCCTGTTCAATGCCTTCCACCTTGAGTCATATAAATAACATCCTCTCACATTTTCATCTGGTTCCCCCTCTGTAGGAACCAAATATGCATTGCATTTTTGGAATCGATCACTTTGTAATATATTGAACCAACAATGAAAGTTGAAAATTTAACTATTGTCAACCTTTGAGACGAGCTGGTGGAGTGGACTCAGTGGAGTGGCCTTATACATAGAAAAGACAAAGTAATGCATTGATTGGATCTAACTATTGGGATTTCTCCATGCTTAACTTCCTACATCCAAACTATTTTCACAGCCACACACAAATCACATTTGTTGCCTTGTAGTGAAACACTCTGAGCTGGTTGTACATGATAGGGGTTGGGATGTTGGTGTTGATGTTATATATCTTTCAGCAACAATGAAGTAGGGCATGGCTGAGCCTTCGCCCGCTGAACACATCTAGATGTGGGTTTGAATGGTATCGGTTACAGAGCTGTTAAAGTTAATCATTTAAGCGCTCTTTGAAACTGCCACCCAAGACCATCCTCCCAGGTTCAGTGTGATATTCTTTCACTTTGACCTCCTGGTAGAGGGAGGGGAAACTCCGGTGATTTTGCACTCCTGCATGTGTGGTGTAACCAGCACTTCCTGAATCTCCACATTCTTTTCCATTCAGATTGGCCTATAGCAGAGTAGCGCAGAATCAGTCTGTCCTCCCGTGTTCTGCTGCTGTCTGAGCGGCACTGTCTGTTTCCCGGTAAACAAACACTGTTCCCTGGTTTAAAGGATAAGGCGGGGGTTTGAGGGAAGACTTACTCTGTTGATTTGTTTCTTTACAGGTAGGAACTTCATCCTTCAATTAACACATTTTGGCCTAGCCTGTTGACTTTCAAGTTAAACGCAATGGCACATGACGTGTCTTATTTTGGTTAACTTGTTTTAATTTCCTTTTTGTGCTTGTATTTTAATTTTAATGCTTTTAATGCTGTATATGTATGTGTTATTTTTGTTTTTATTTTTGCTATGCTTTTATTGTATTTTAATGCTTGTATGTATGTAAAGCACAATGAATTGCCTTGCTGCTGAAGTGTGCTATACAAGTAAACGTGCCTTGCCTTGAAGAACGCGCTCGCGGCAGTAATTACTAACAAGGGACAGGTGTAACGCACCTGTCGACAGGTGCGTTAGGCTGGTGAGCCGGCTCGCGCTCAGGTGTTCAAGTCTGTATAAACACAACCTTTAAAATTCCAGATGACAATGAAAACGCAGCCTGGGCTCTACTGCTACATCGGGTTGCATCCAAAGACATCGGAATCAATGTTTTAATTAACGTTTGACTTTAAGATGTGTTTCTGTCTGCGTTAGCATCGTTGCTAACAACAGCAACACTGGTATCTTGACCATTATCACCCAATGTTTGGGGCGAAATGAAAACAAATAAACCATACACACATAAACCCATGTTTGGAAGTAGGACCCGGATATTTCGTTGTTTACAAACAACCACATACCTGGAAAAAATTAGTTCCATGCAATTTTTTTTCCAGGGCATCACAAACATCAATACTTTGTACAATACCCTAAACAATTTGTGGGTGTCTTCATATATGTATATGTATATGTATATGTTTATGTATATGTATTATATGAGGACTGGATCAACATGAATGGTCATGTCTATTAAAAACACATCTTTGTTAGAGCTGCATTTTCTTGATTTAGGCTATTAGTTTAATTTGGTGAAATCAACAAGTGTTAGTCCCATTCATTTCTCTAAATATCTCTAAATATATGTACCGTAGAATGAATGAAAATGTATAACATTGTCTGTCCTATAAGCACACTGCAAGATTAGGTTTTGTTTATTTTAAATGGAAATAGGGGAGAATGTTGCCAGGAAACAAGATAGGTTTGGTAACAGGTTGATCCACAATACAGGTTGATCCACGTTAGAGCGTCGACATTAAAAGTTGGCCTACTACCTTCAATTTCAGGATTCATTCATATGGTAAAATGTCCTCTGTCCCGTTGGTGACATTCCCCTCTTTTTCTCAGCAGATCACGTGCAAAGGACCAAGCCAGACCCCCCGCATTCCAGGTACACTAACCTAAAAAAAAGGTTCTAAAAAGGTAACAGAATTAGGAGAAGTGGAAGCAGGCAGGTCACTCCTGGTAGTCTCCAAGCATCGTCAAAGGGGTTGTGTTTGTGTTACTCTTTGAGGTAAAGGGGACTGTCTCTTTAACCATCAGATCGGCTGATGGGTAAACAACAATGCCTTCTCGTCCTCTTTCACAGGCAGGGTGACGCGGGGGGGTTGTGGGGGGGTTGGCAGTTACGCTGTTGTTGTTGAGTGGTTCCCTGCTCATGCAGACTGCCATGGGTGTCACACTATTGAGACCTCTGTCTGAGGTATTGAAACACTTTTTCATGCATGATTACATTTGTGTATTTGCTATAAAAGTGTAACCTTCAAACAAAAATGGAGGCTTCTGGCTCAACGGCCAGTGTCTGAAGCCTAACCGTCCACATCCTCAATACCCAACCCGCCCCCACCCTGCGTAGGCCACTACGGTACGCTACGCCATACTTGACAGCTCCTTGTGCCAAGGGGCATGGATGTGATCTCTGTCGCTATTATAATGAGGATCCCTTACTACACGTTACATCATCAGGCAGCTGTCCCCAAAGAGACGGAGAGGTGTTTCTAATTGGCCCGCAGTGTCACCAGAGAATTCTACATTGGGAGGAGAGCAGGTCTCTTAGAGAAGGGAACGGCACAGGTTCCCTAAGATGGGCGTCTGAACGGGGCTGATGTTATGATGGTGGCATTAAGGGATGGACCCAAGATAAGGACTGTGCCGAACTGAGAGTGGTCCGTTTTGTTTTGTCAAGTGTTTGGTGGTTGTCTGCCAGCGTCACATCACGTGTTCTGCACCCAAAAAAATGGATTTAACAATGAAAATAAGAGAACATCAGAAGCCGGATTAAACGGGTTAGGGCAGAATTCCCTGCATGTGCCAATGCGATTGGCTCATTGCGTTAATGTGGGTGAAACGGAATGCGTGACATTGCTGACTTCCCGGAAGAGTCCGGACTTACGATGTGTTGCCCCTTTGGAAAAGATAGGAGTCACCTGATGGTGTTTTACACATTTTTGCGAGTATGGAAGTAAAGCTATATTCAAATAGCACCTTATCAAACCGTGCTCAATGGAGAGTACGATAAGAACAAACATAACGATGCATAAACCATAGCATACATAAAAAGAGCAGGAACAGGCATGTAATGAGAACTACAGTTTATGCTTGTGTGGGCAGCAGGCCTTCTCCTAAAGAGGTAACAGCAGTGTGTTTTCGTATCATTTTTCCAGCCAGGGACCTCTCTCCTCCATACGAGCAGCAATCAAACGATGTGAGTTGATGCCCTCAAACAAAATATCTCCAATATATAAAGACTACTGTTCAGTCAGAAGCCGAATTAGACCAATGTATTCCCATTTAGTGTTCTGTTTTTCTGCCCTCAGCAAGATCCCAGCCTCAGATTGACCACAGTAGAGACAGAAGGTAGATGAAAACAATTATGTTTCACTATGCAGTGTTTCCCCTTAGATTTTTTTGTAGCAGTGGTGCTAGTTGGTAATCTAGCAATGCTAGGGGGGTCCGATTTTAAGATTTTAAATTTTTTTTAAATAACCCTTTAAATGGTTACATTTTTTGGGGGAAAATGTACATATTGAGCTTCCAAATATGACATAACCAACAGAGTCAAGGTATCTGCTGAGACCAGATAATTGTGCAAATTTGCCTTGAACTTGGCAAAAATGTCGGAAAATATATAGGGAAATACTTTCATGTAATACTTTATAGTTCTTCAGCAAATGTTTTTCTTTGTTAGCTTAGCTTAGCTTAGAACATTTTCCAATGACCGCTAGATATTTGTTGTATACCATGTGCTATGATGGGAGGTTTTCAATGCCAAAAATGAAAAAGACACAATGCCTCTATTGTTTTTTGACACCCTCACTTTTAATGAGCTGTGCAAGGTTGTGACATTTCTCTACCGGGGGTTTGAAAGGGTGTGCTTTGTGTCCATAGGCGCCCAGAGATCACCATCCTCTCTGCAGAGCCTCTAGCCAATAGCAGTTGGTTCCCAGGAGCCTCTGGTATCTTCACCTCCACCCCACCACCTCCTTCTCCACGGGGCCCAGAGTCAAGCTGGCTAGGGAGCATTCAGGAGGACCCCAAGGTACAGCAGGCTCGCCCCGGTGACCACATCAGAATGCCAAGCGTTGACCTCATTTTGATGGACAACGGCAGGCGCCACTGGCATCCTCACACCACATCCTTGTAGTACCCAACCCTTGCACTCATACCTTGCTACAACCAGCCATGCATTGACACAATTTGAATTTCATGTATACTCAAACTGCAATCGTAGACCGAGAAGCTAAAGTATTTGGAAAAACCGCGGCATGTGAACCTGCACGTGTCGTCCCATTTCCAGCCACCACCTTCCTATGATCAGGTGATTAAGGAAAAGACCCAGGAGGGGCACGTCGCCAGGCCAACCGCCGCCCCACGCAGCTCAGCCTGCACCAGCAGTAGCGCCACCCAGACAGACCCTGTGCGGGCGGAGACTTCAGCCAGCGCATGTCTCGGCCCAGCCAGCGGGACGGGTAAGAAACCCAATGGTGAGAAATCTAGAAGAAGCAAGGATTTCGATATCGGGTATATTTTACTCAAGTCGTTTTATTTTTGTCTTCCTCAGTTAAAAATCCGCCAAAACCTCCGAGACCATCAGTGCTGAAGACGCAACGTGAGGAACCTAGTATTGGAGAATCAACAAGTGCCACCAATGTGTCCGTTGCCACAGAGAACCGAAATGATTCAGAGTCATGCATAGAACCGCACAACACAAAGGACTCCACCCACTCAAAGGCTGTCAGCGGGCAGTGGGATGGTTCTGCAAAATATTTGGATCAATGTCTTAAGGTTCCAATTGACTCACCATTCACCCCTGTCGACGCTAGCATCCCGTTCTCAGACTCGAGGCCCGCCGAATGTCCAGTTCCTCTTCCTCGATTTAAGAAAACCCAAAGGAAACATTGGACAGAAGAGGGTACAGTTCAGACTTTGGTCAGCCTCGGTGATAATGGGACCCAAATGCAAGTGACCTCCAGCCACCACCAGGACGAGTTGTCTTCAAACAAGTACATCCAAGACCTGCAGCAGGTTTTTGGCGTGAACGACAGTTTCTTTGGGATCGACGAATCGTCTGAGTGCAACTCCACAGAACAGAGCACGGAGGCCGACTTCAACATGAGTGCTATCCACAGCCAACGGGACATTACCTCCCGGATCGCCGCTTTTGAGTCTCAGAAGAGCACCGAAGAGGTTGTGGCGATACAGCCTCCGAAGCCTCTTCCTAGGAGTGGCGTCAAACCCGCAGTCTCGTCTAAACCCTCACTAGCCTCTAGAGCTTCATTTAAATATAGTGTGGAAAATACCAATGGAGAGCTGCCGTCCGCCCTGATGCCCCAAAAACCTTTGGTGGCAGCCAGGTCTCAAAAACCATTGCCGGCCCCGCGCCCTCAGCATGCCGTGAAACCCGGAGGCTACCCGTATTTAGAAGGCCTTCAAGAAACGATGCCCAGCAAGGAGCCTGTCCTTCCTCCATCTCGCCTCTCCATCAAGGCCAAGGTGAAGAGTCTGGAGCGACAGCAGGAGGAGATCAACCTTCGTACACCTCCAGTGCCTGCAGTGAAAACCTTCATAGAATCGGTGATGCCCAACAACCACTACAATGCCGTCAAATCCACGGAGGAAGGGTATTACGACATGCCACCTGGTAAGTCACCCTCATTCAGTTCAGGTTTCTTATACCATTAATGCCTATGTTTACCATGAGTACTTTCAAGTAAATCTTGGATAATATTGATTTAATATTCACCACGCTCCATAGAAGATCTCCAAGAAAAGATGCCCCGCAAGGAGCCTGTCCTTCCTCCATCTCGCCTCTCCATCAAGGCCAAAGTGAAGAGTCTGGAGCAACAGGAGAACCATGCCCTGGGCCCTCCGGTCCCTCTGGGGAAACCCATCAAAGAACCTCTTGTACCCAACCTCAACCTCAACAACCATAACTCCACCTTCCTGGCCACAGGGAATGATGTTCACGCTCCATCTAGTACGTATACGCTCAGTCGTCCAATGATTTTCCCCATTCAAGCAAATGTTTACTGTAATTAACACTGTTGATGTAAAACATTTGCAGATTTCATTGGAGATCTCCAAGAAACAATTGCCAGCAGGGTGCCTGTCCTTCCCAATGCCCGCCCCTCCATCAAGGCCAAAGTGAAGGGTCTGGAGCAGCAGCTTAAACAGGAGGACCACGTTCTGGCCCCTCTAGGGCTTGGGGAAAAACCCTTTAAAGAAACTCTAGTGCCCAACTTCAACCACCATCACTCCACCTTCATGGCCACAGAGGATCCATTGTATGACACACCAAGTCAGTCGCCATTGTTCCTTCACTTTATAATATTTAAGATGTTGACTAGGAGTACTTTAATTTTCAATGGTTCATATAAAATGATGGCTCCATAGGTGATGTCCAAGAAACGATGCCCAGCAGGGTGGCTGTTCTGCCTCCATCCCACCCTACCCCTACACTGCCGCCCACCAAGCCCTTCAAACAGTCTCCAACACCTAACTTCAAGCAGGACTATCCCTTCATGGCCACAGAGGACGAGTATGACGGACCAGCCAGTAAGTCAGCCGCATTCAATTCATGTTTTTCTCTTTGGAAATATGATGCAGACTAGAATTGTTTTTTACGAACAGTTTTGATGAGCAATACTGTTGATATAAATATTGCCAGATTTCATCGGAGATCTCAAAGAAACGCTTGCCAGCAATGTGCCCGTCCTCGCTCCATCCCGCCCCTCCATCAAATACAAAGTGATGAGTCTGGAACAACAGCAGGAGAACAGTGCACCTGCCCCTCCAGTAAAACCCTTTAAAGAACCTCTAGTACCTCACTTCAACCACCATAACTCCCCCTTCATGGCCACAGAGGATCCGTATTATGACCAATCGAGTGAGTAGAAATCGTTCATTGCCCGATTTTTTTGTGTCAAAAGTGTTGTCACCATTTGTAACATTATTTTCACTTTCATTTATAATGGTTGATATAAAATGATGGCTCCGTAGGTGATCTCCAAGAAACGATGCCCAGCAGGGTGGCTGTTCTGCCTCCGCCCCGCCCTACCCCCACAGTGCCCCCCACCAAGCCCGTCAAAGAGTCTCCAACACCTAACTTCAACCAGGAATCTGCCTTCATGGCCACAGAGGACAAGTATCACAGATCATCCAGTAAGCTGCGTTTAGTTAATGTTTATTATATTATTGAAGGGCCCATGTTCCATCAACACCATTTGATGAGCCATTACAAGCCAAGCCCAGATGTATAAACGATGGGTCAACCTACAAGCCTTGGGCTGCACCTACCGGTGGGGCTGACGATGGTAGTTTCACCATTTTTTGGTGTGGTCCGATTTTGGTTAATATGTAACACAAAACACGCTTTAACCCTGCACTTCCGCATTGCTATATACTGAATAAAAGGTTAAGTTGTTGGTTAACACATGGCGTGATGATCTGTGTCCAGGTCGTGCCCCCCTGAGGCCTCAGCAGAGCTTGGACAGCTCTTCTTTGGCCTACCAAAACAAACAAAGCACTTTGAGGAGGCCCACCACCATCCGGGTGAACAGCATGACCAGTCGATGTAAGCTCCTTGTTATCCCCAACCGAATAGCTTGATAATGTAACACACAACCCTTTGGAGGATTCATATTACAACTTGGGAGGACGGATGGAATATGGAAAATACATCCTGGTTTACTGCGGTGACGGTCACTAACTTATTGGGTGTGTGTGTGTTTTTGCTGGTCAGCTCTGTCTTTAGACACTCCTCCTGCACTTCCCACCCAGAGGCCTGTAGGATTGAAGCCACGCCCAGTGCACCAGCCCGAAACCTGGGGCCCGGCCCCACCCTCCCCGGTTAGAGTTTCATCCAAGAGAGCAGGCGTACAAGCTAACGAAACCCTAATGAAATGCGCAACCCCATACACATAAGTGCAACCGATTGCACACCAAGCAGTAACTAGTTGACAGGCAAAGTCACGTGTATCATAGTCTAAAGTAATGGCGTCCACTGTGTGATATCCACAGTTTGGACTGAGAGATACAGCCGGTCTGTTGAATTGCATTCACGATAACCGCCTCGGCCACACTTGCATAGGAATGAGGTCAAACCATCTCCGTCTTGTCAGTCTTAAAGAAACGTAACCCTTCCACTACAACATTCAGCAGGCCCACCGGGCAACACAGACGAGTCTCTTCATCCGCCCAAACTCAGACAAGCAGTCACAATACTCATATGCAAATAATACCTGGTGAACCTAGAGCTGGCTGGTTTGCTACATGTGGTTGCCGGTTGCCATGATGTCCGTATTTCCGGAAAGGAGAGAACCAAAGTTATCTCATGCAAACACGTTACAGATCTCTTGTCTTTTCAGGAAACATCTTACAAAGGGCAGGAACTGACACTACCTCCTCGGTAAGCAGGTCCCTTCTATTCACAGATTTCCATCCACAAAACATTTCCCCAAACGTTTGCATATTACAACACCGTTCTTGGTGGCCCCAACCTGCCAAACCAATAACCACATAAGCTGTGGCCCCTGTATTGCCCCACGTTCGATTCCGCCCTGCGAGCTGATGCCTTCTTTATAAAGAAGCCCGCACAAACGTTTTATCCCGAAAGGGGTTCCATCTCTTACCACGTCATGCCCCCCCCCCCACCCCAGGCCCATCGGGGGTAAGGTTCTTCCGCCCCGCCCTGCCCCGGCCAAGGCGGGGCCCGCTCGCCCGCCGCCACCC
>JAOPJJ010000102.1:7322708-7342190 GCA_027122795.1 Enchelyopus cimbrius | reverse complement strand
GGGGGAGGCGGGGGGGAGTGGAGTGGAGAGGATAGGAGAGTACAGCCACTGCAGCAGGACAATCCTCTGGGCCGTTTGAACAACCCATTTCTCACAGCTGTACTGTACCATTTCTGTCACAGACTACTGCGATGGAGGTTCTGCATGCTCAGGTGGGAGGGTGCTTAAGGTCACATACACGGGTCCTGCTTGTGGCCGACGCAAGCCTAGCTTCCAGAATAATAGGAAATATCCATAGGGGTCTGAAACATCCGGTTTTTTTTCCACTGCCATTTTACGGATGTAAGGCAGGAAGTCCAAAACTGCACATTTTCAGTTTTTCCCATAGCTTTGCTCCTTTGACAATATGTTATGAATATATCATAACCGTAACCACCATACACGGGAACGAAATGCAGAAACGGTATTACCACTCCTCTGGGACTATACGTCGTGGCTGCATACTATGTTTACCTAAGCCCACCGACAAGAAGGGATTCATTTGATTCCGCTGAACCGGACATTAACATTAGGCACCAGTTTTGCTGCCTCCATTCCACCCTGGGGCATTCTTTATGTGTACATGGCGCATGTTTCTAGGAACTGCAAAGTGCAAAGATTGGTGCTGGTGAAAACATGAGCAAGATACGCTCACGCAGAGTGTGCAATTGGCTCTCGACGACACAGTGGGCATCCTTACCACGGTTCAGCCGTGTTTACACCCGTGCGATGGACCAACTCTCTTGGATTTACTGAGCTATGACATTTACATATTTCATGATGGTGGCGGCGGCTATCTGGCTGAGACCCATTATTCATCCCCCCCACACACACGTGTTGAGTGACTTAGCACACGTGGGCAGTGGGGTGGAAAGTTGACGAGAAAACCCCACCTAAAAAAGAAATGTGTCTGGCATGGCATTTCATCTGGAGCTGTCACCTACTGTGAGGTGATGTGGTGTGGAAGGGTTCGCTGGTCATCAATCAATGTCTGTCCTGCAAAGGAGACTCAAGCTGTTGATGAAAACCCTTCCAACCTGCTCTCTCTCTGTGTCACTCTGTCTCTCTTTCTCTCTCTGTCACTCTGTCTCCCTCTCTCCCCTTCTTTCCTTCCTATCTCCCTCTCCCTGGCATTCTACCCTGCTTCACTTTGTAAACTCTATCATTACATATTTATGCACAGCACAGTAGACTCTCCGATTGTTCAACTGTTTATTAATCACGGTGTTACATCACACAGGTACACACTCTAGACTTCCCTCCCGAGGTGTGCCCAGGTGAATCCGGTGCATTACATGCAGGATCACAACACGGGGTGCAGAATACCCAGAGCTTTGGTGCATGGACAACGCTTAGGCTTAAATGCCAAAGAAAAAAAGAGGTTGAGGATCGTTATTGTCACTAGGGGTGCAGTCATGATGAACACAGCAGATAGAGCTCAGGATTTAGGTTGATAAGCTCATGCACACCTTAAGGTTTTTATGAAGGTACTACATTCCGCTATTGATTGAATACATTTTATTAGAGTTGTGGCGTAATGCACACTAAATCCCGGGGTGCTATTATACAGAGTAATGTGTCCGCCGCAAAAGAAAATCAATGTTGAAAGGCGGAAACACACCGATGCTTGCGCTGACCCCCCCTCATGGAATAAAACACACCGAAACCATTGTCTTCTTTCAATGAATTGAACCCCTCTTAACGACATCCGGGGCTTCACCACTTGAAACCCCCTGGATTCAGAACCTCCGAGTGGAACGCAATTTCAAGTCGGGTTAGATTCAAGTTGTGCACACCCCACCAGACTGCCCAAACTATTAAAATATCTAGTCTGATACTATTAGTCTTCCAGTCTGATACACCGTTTCTTATTAAATCATATCTACACTGAGGATGTTGGACCCGCACCCCAGGGGTACCGTGTTCGAGACTCAGTCCGTAGGGTACTTATAGACTTCTCAAATGGAACAGAGTTCTGTTTGAAAGCATCTGCTTGATGACTTAAACGTAAATTTTATTATTAATAATGATATGTATTAAATTACACCATAGATAATTACTTGATATTTTTATAATCATATGCATAATAACATTCCATGATTTTTAATAGTTTGATAGCCTGGCAATGTTAATGACAATATTGAATTCCAGTGACTTAACTTTTACATGAACGCTTAAAGGTTAATTTGTAAAATTTTCGCATTTAAATATCTAATGACGACTTGCCATATATTATATATTTAGTTGAGTTGGTTACTTACTTTTACCACATGTTTCCAACAATGTTCAAACCCACAGATATCAGTAGTATATTTAAGGGAAAATCTGTAATGTGTACAGTTATGTTGTAATGTTGTAATGTTGTAATGTTACAAATAAGTAACGCGATATTTAGTATAATTATATTAACACGGATAACATAACCCCTTGATAAAATGATCTTCAGCTGCCTTGGTCGTTAGCTCGTCTTATGGGAGGAGCGCTCATCTGTGAACAAGATTTCTGGATTCTGGTCCAGTTAAATCGACTGGCAATTTTAAGTACACCTGGCCGGCTCATATGCCTGGTTCACAACCTCGAGTAAAGTCACTATTGTACCATACCGTACTTATCTTTCAGTTTCTTTATCCTGCATGAATTAGGCCAACCACACTTTCCAACGACCCAGAGCGAGACGCGGTTCCATCTCTATCTGGGTTCAGCTGGACCTGCTAACCCAAATGCATCTCTGCAACTCAGCACTCTCCTCCTATCTGTTGTGATTGACTAAAGCCACTGCGTTGCCTGGTTCCCAGAATATATTCGTGTTTTTTTGCACTGAAAGGAACAGCTGTCTCTGTTAGGGGAATTAAATTGTCCGCCCAGCCTTAGAATCAATCATCTTCAAAGGCATCGGGGGATGAATGAGTTGTACCCTCCCCGGCTGATATAGCCCATAAACAGCACTAGATTTGCTTTGCAGTGTGTCTGCGCGCGCGCGTGTGTGTGTGTGTGTATGTCTGTGTTCATTTCCTAATTCAGCAAGGTTTATCAATACCTAAACCCAGTAAAGTGGAAACTAATGGCTTTTTCGCAATTTAGTGTGCTTGGTAAGGACCCAGCCGGTCTGAACAATGTCAGTATTGTTGTCTGTTTTTTGTATATTCTTTTTCTTCTTCTCTTTATCGCTCTCTGTATTGTCCTATTTACTCGTCAAATTCTATCCAAAACTCATAGATTTGAATGTATTTCTTACACAGATTTGAATAAGTCTTGACTGATGTCCCTCTCTGGTGTGACTACCGGGCGGACTAAAGCTCCTCTTTCTGTGTGCCTCTCCGGCAGAAGCTTGTCGTCTCTATGACCTCTGGTCATCTTTTTATAGTCTATCAGGTTCACAGGCCTGCAGAGGCAATATTGACCCAGTCTGAGGCCAGATAATATCTCCAGCGCTCCTCAGCCTCAGAGAGGGGGATGTGTGGATGAGAGAGAGGGAGAGATGGAGACACCAGATGTGGAAGTATTTCTTGATCGTTGATGGCACACGGTGATAACTTCAGCAACCAAAAATACATTTCAGCGAAGCACTGAACATATGTAAATGAATATTAAAATGTATTTTTGCCTACGATTTTGCTGTGCTGTTACTTCGACGTATTGGCAGCTCCTTGGCTGCTTTTGGTTTTTAATGTGTTGACAAAACACCCGAAACATATGCTGCAGTTTCCAACAGCCAAATGTAGACGGTGTGAAACAGTTTGTGAAGAAGCCCGATGGACTAAATCACTGAATTCTCATACACTGTGCCTGCTCTCGTGTTTGGTGTTTTCATTTTGGCTTGTGCCTTGGAAGACCATTTCATATTTTGGTGGGACTGTGTAAGCACGGAGACCGTCCGGGAAGCAAACATGGTCATTATAGGAAATCTGGTCAGAATCCACGTCTGGCATCATCTTGACTCGTCTCCCTTCCAATCGGTCAACACTCAACATAACAGGTTCTCCAGAGTACGTCGAGAGTGGATTGAAACAAGAGTACTATTATTATTGGGCAACCATGCATCTATTTAACAGGAAGAAATGGAAGCCCCGCAGCTCTATCTAAATGAGGGGACCGCAGCCGCTCGCTGGATAATTCCATGCAGAGTTTGACTCTTGTTTTTGAACACCTGGCCGTTCATAATGAGGCCTCAGCCAGCGCCTTCAAGCCCTTGATTGGAGTTCAATGCGTCTTACTTAGTGTGTTTGCTGTTGTGAAAGCCGGAGCCAGTGGGAGTAGCTCCGAGGGTGGTCAGGCCATGTGCTGTACCTGTGAAGGTTTGGCCCGGAGGCTTGGTACCGTGGACCACGTTGGCTGATCTGTTCCTCTCCCACACCAGCAGGCTGGCTTTGTGGTTCCTTTTGGTTTCGAATTGTGCCTTTATTGTTTGGGTTTTGTGTTTCGGGCTTAGTCCTGGGTTGGGTTTAGTGGTTTGTGATTGGCTTTATTTACATCAGATAACGTCCCCACTGCACTCATCTATCCCGAGTTATATTTTTATATTATGATTACTGACTATGTGTCTATTAATTAAAAACTCTTCCCATCTTTATTGTGAACAGTGAGCTTGGTCTTATCTCTTGCTATATCTGTTTATTACTTTATAAACAGCAATAGTTTTGATTAGGCAGGTCAAAGGAAGACGTTAGATACAAGATACAATGATCAAATGAAATACAAGAAATGTAAATATACAAAATATAGGATGCCATTTCACAGTTACTTGCATTTTGTATGCGTTCGTTTTTAGCTTTGATTTAAAGGAATACAGTGAATTAGCGGACCTGTGTTCTGGAAGTGACAGATCTATGGTGCCTCAGTGCGGCTGTGTATCGGCGCGGTGTGAAAGCTCCCATTGAAAATACGACCCTCTTAAGCCCGTTTTATACGTCTGCGTCGAATCGACGGCGTAGCCTCGCAGACCCCTACGCGTCGTTGTAACTACGCGTCGAGGCTACGCAAACCGCAAGGGCTGTGATTGGTCAAATGTACCGCGATGCAAAGCAACCCAACGCAGAAGTATAAAACGGCCACGACGCCGTAGGAGTGATGCAGAAGTATGTTGAGGCCTTTAGCTTTCACTTTCAATTAAGACACAGCTTTGAAGGTAGGGGAGTTCTTCCCAGGGAACCAAAAAGGTTGTTTAAACATGTCGCAGCAACGCTTCATTGAGACGGCACGGCAGCGCTAGCGCTATTGGAGAGCTCGCAAAAAAACAGACGAGCACTTTTCGGGGTGACAGATCACCAGAAGGTGAAAACCTCAAAAACCAACCTAATAACCAACCTGTTGTTATCAGTAGGTAGAGCTTCACTGGCTGCTGAACACGTGAAGCATGGCCTTTTCCCGAATAACCACTACATGTACATCAATCTGAACTGGCTTCTTTATCCATCCATATATCCATATGGGGTCTTGGCCTGTCCCTGAGCAACTCAGCTAAGTCACAGTGTCTGTGTGTGTGTTAACATTGAGGGCTCTATACAACGCTGTTACTTTATGCGGTGTTGTGAAACTAAGGCGTTAAGCACTGTGAAGCTACTCCTCTACTTGATACCGAATGGGACCACTGAGATTACTCTGCTCACTTTCAGCTCTCTCTCTCTCCCCCTCTCTCTCTCTCTCTCTCTCTCTCTCTCTCTATCCAATAGTAACGAGACAGAAAATAAATCAAAGCTTGCTACACCCAGGTAGCCTCTGTTCAAGTGTGCCTGTGAAAAACTCCTAGCCTTACTTGCAAATTATCGTGCAGCAATTAAGGTTTGCACACATTAAAAGTGAGGCAGTACAGCTTAGCTTTCCCCTTGGTCGTCTGTGTTGTTACAACACACAACACCGCGCAGCGCCATCGCTCCTCCAGACGCCTCAAGTCCGCGGGGCGGGGAGAATAAGCGCCCTGCCACAGCCCTCTAAGAGGTGCAGACCGGCAGCGGAACTGAAGGCGGCCGGGAGATAAAGTCGGAGACGCGCTGCCCCCCCGAGTGGCTCATCAATAATGGAGGTGTCCGCCGGAGCCGGGGGTACAGCAGGCAGCCAGGCAGCCACAAAATAAACAGCCTCCCGACGTCCCCGTTAAAAAGTGCTCTAATTATCGAGCACCGTGGAGGTTAATGATTCGAAAACCATAACACGGGCTATTACTCAATTAGAGCCACGCTAGTTCCACTGGTGTGCCTGAACCACTGGTTTAGGGCCCTTTAAAGGACAACCATTGGAAAACAATTACATCATGTCAAACACAGTGGCTTGGGGGGCGTAATGAGTCCAAATTATCTGCGGAGTTCATTTACATGCAGGTAAGGACTTGTTGCTAGCATAATAGCATCCGGGTCGATGTTATTGAAGTGCGCCATCTTTTGTGTAGCCGTGTGATTTTTGTGTGCTCCGTTGGATGTCGCAGGGAGACCCTGCATGAATGAGTCAAGAACTCATTTATTTGTTCACTAGATCGGTCGGTGGAGGGGGGGCTCTATTTTTGGCCTCTGAACGTTCCTCCTCCGTGTGATGGTTACAAAACACGTTTTTCACATTCGTTCATACGCATGCATGTTTATACATTTTACCTGTAAGCGTTTTCTTCTCTTTTCTTTCTTGCTCCTTTTCTACTCACATGTCCCATAAACTCATGTTTTATATATATTTTGTGTATATATTTGGATTTTATATGTATATATAAAATGGTACTACTGGCAATTTACCCCCCTGGTGTATTAAAAAAATCCCTCCAGCCATAATTTTAATATATATTCAGTTTGGAGAACAATGTTTTTATGATCACAGGAGACACAGTTGCCACTTATTTGGCGATTGAAAAGTGGTCAACATGGACCCAATGTGTACTCAGGTCTTTTAATCAACATACGACGTACACTCTGTTTTTTGGAACAGAATAAGAGATTGGCATCTCTTCATTGGTTCTGTGGTCCCTTTCCATCACATATCCCCATGTCAGGATCCCCTACTGTGCAAGATCTGCATAAACTGACTCGGCAAGTGTACGCCTGCTTGTGTGTCGCTGTGTGTTTTTGTTTCTGTGTGTGTGTGTGTGTGTGTGTGTGTGTGTGTGTGCGTGCGTGCGTGTGTCGGGTCGGGCGGGGGGTGGGTCTCTCTGTGAGGGTTCTGATCAAAGCCTGGATTCAAGCAAAACGAGGATCATCACAGCAGGCCCGGATAAAGCAGACTCAGGAAATCATAGCGTGCCTCTGAACAAGCAAACTCCTCCAATAGCCGGAGAAGAGACTGTGATACGACATGTCGTCAGATATATTGTATTGTTTTGTACTGTGTAATGCACTAGATACCATACAGTGTTTAATAGATCCCATGCTACGCTAGTGTGTGGTAACAATAACGCTAAAGTCATTAGCCTCGGTCCAATCTGGGATGATTGATTTTCTTTAGAAAGTAATTATGTCCATCCTTGTGCACGGTGGCCGTCTTTAGGGAATCTCTGAGATTTATTTTGGATTCACTTTGAAGAGGCTAGCTTAGATGAACGCAAATCACGCTAAATGAGTCATACTTCACAAACCGGTTGTTTATCTGCTGCTGTCTTTGATATAAATCAGCCACGATCCATATTCGTGACAATTTGGAGTGGATTTAATTGAGACGTGTTTCGATAAACATGTGGCGCTGCGAACAGTAATATGGTTATGTTATTTAAAAATGTAAACACTGATGTTAAAAATGTATTGTTTTGTCATCGTGCATTTATTTATACCGTTGCTGGTTCTGCTGCGGCGGGTTTATGGTCAGGGCTAGCTCCCTGTCGATCGGGGGTCATGATAGTGTAGCTGTGTCCAAAATGTACCAAGTAGGTTTCTGGTTGTGCCGGATCGCCGGCGTGCTCCGTGATAGGATGTATTGGAATCCCCTCTGTGTTGCTCGGGTCAGAAGTGCTTCCTTAATAGCAATTGCAGTGCAGATTTAGTGGATGAGGTCTTGATCCATATGCCTATGGATTGCACGCTAGCTGTGCTTCTTCTAGCGCGACTCCGGTGCTCTTCCAGCGGGTTGGTGATGAGCCTTTGCGGTCCCTCCCGGGTCCGCTAGTGATGCAGCGCTGCCCTTTTCTTCTCATCGTACCCATTGTTGTGTCCTGGTCTGATCCTCAGAGAGATATAAAGAAACACCACCATTAGCTTAAGCTGTATCTCGCCGTGGTCGTAGCCCCTGTGTTGAGCCATTCCGGTGGATTCTGCTGATAATGACTGGTGCAGCGGTGCTAGCTTAATGTTTCCTCTTTATCTGCAAATGGCTGCTGTTGGCTTTTTTTCTGCATGGGGAATCGGCAAAGGGTGGGTGGTCATTAGTTAATGGATTTGATGCGGGGGCATTTAATTGCAGCTCCAGACTAAACTAAATAAACAATTAAAAACTCAATTGCATCTGTAATGATGCAATTGAGTATATCTTACATTGTTTTAGTAGAGCAATGGCGGTCCTGTAGAAGATCTGACTTTCCCCTTTTTTGTCCCTCTGGTTTGCTGAGCAGCGCCGTCACCTCTTCCTGTTTACATGCAGCATTAAGAGCAAATGACCCTCCGCCCTCCAAAATAGCTCAGTCCAAAATAAACCACACGAGGCACTCACTGTGCAGCTGAACCAGATCAACCTGAATTGAAATGTCTTGGTAGCGTTCAACAAGAATCACACATAATATATACAATAGCTCAGCGCTGTCATGAGCCCATCTGTAGTGATGTATATTTAATGTATATGAATACCATGTGGCCATTCACATTTTCATCTCGACGTTAATATTTTTACATACAGACACCACATTTGTACATATGCTAATTCCTCCATTGTATTGCCTTGTCATAGTTGTGATTTACATTTTAAACGTACATTATTCTACTTCTACACTGAGAACAGAGAACAAGAGGCTCAGTAAATTAATCATAATCTGAATAAAAATACAGTATTCTATTTCAGCACATTTGTCAAAATTGTATTCATTCATAACTTAAAGGACGTGATATGATTTCACACAAACCCAAACATAAAAGTATATTTACAGTATATACTGTATATATAGTTTGTTTTATGGGATACAACCGATAAAACAGGGCGCTAAAAGAGTTGAGCTCAAAGTGTGCCGGTATATCTGCTGTGTGTCTGGGCCAGGGCTTAGGCCTTATTCGTTTCCTGGAGACCCAGACTTCTTCTGTGAGCAGGAGGGCTAAGGGCCTGGCTGGGGAGACCCTCTTCATTAGACAGGTCAAGGGGGAGGCTGCAGGGGGAGGCGGTCTGTCTGAGAACATGATCCACCAGGAGAGGGAGGAGAAGGCTGGAAAAGAGACGTCACAATAAAAAGATGGCTTTGTCCGTCTGGCGATGCGGGCAGTGTCTGAGCACCACAGAGACCGGTACCGAGAGTGAGCGGGAAAAATAAACTCAGTGGACTAAATAAATGACTTGTTTTTGATGTCCTAATTGAATGTGCCTCCCCCAAAGTCTGTTTCTGTGTACTGTCTACGGTAACGGTAAATGTGATTTGGAGTGCTGTTGCTATTGCATGAGCTCAAATACAGTTTGACATTTTGCCTGCTGCCAGACAATATGGCCGGGTCGGTCTGCGCAAAAGAAAAGCTATTCTCACCTGAAACGCACCTTTACAAAGTCCTGAAAGGGCTGTGTGTCTGTGTGTGTGTATGTGTGTGTGTATGCTCACAAGTGTGGGCACCTATCTACCGGTATGTGTAGAGTGCAGTGGCTGTATTTGAGTTTGTGTGTGTGTGTGTGTGTGTGTGTGTGAAAGTGATTGTGTGTGTGTGAATGAGAATGTTAATGTGCGGGTGCACTAGTCCGTGTCTGTGTGCATTGTGTGTAGTTGAATGAGCTTTGTGCAGCTGTACCAATCCGTGTGTGTGTGTGTGTGTGTGGGCATACCTCCACCGTGCTCAGAGCAGCTAGAAGCAGGGTCTCTCCAAGTCTTAGCCCACAAGTCTGTGTGATGCAGACAATACGTTGACGGGTATTAACCTAGTTATGCAGAGGAGAGCAACAGGCGGAGGCTTCCTAAGGTGCACAGATGATTAGACTGGAGCTCTGGAAGAAAATAACCGTTTATGAGACGATGCAAAGCGGTTGTATTGGAATAGACTCGAACAAGCATATGTTCAGCCGACGTATAGTTTGAGAGAGATTTAACTACGAAACTTAAAGCACTTCTTGTTGCTTTCCGTTGTCATCTGTTGTTTTTAATGGTGCAGTCTGTAGAATTAAGTAACATCTAGCGAAACGTTCTTAATGGAATATAATCATCCTAAATACGTTTTAATGACTGTACAGTGCCGTGAAAGTCCTAATTGTTTTGTGTTGATTACCTGAGCATGAGGACTTTATATCTTCAGAGACAGAATGTCTGCAAACATGGATTCCACCATGTTTCTACAGTATACTAAGAGTTATTATATTTTAGAACAGGAAATAAAGAAATACAAATATCTACTGTATGTCTGATATTTTAGTCTCTATACCTCTTTAAAACGGTCCATGTGCTCTGTAGCTTAGAATTCAAGAAACTATGATACGTATTCAAATATGGGGGAACCAAAGAATTGTGCAGAGTGTACAATTAGCATAACAAAAAACAACCTCGACCAAGCAGCCCTATACACGTCACATCTGACAGCAGCTTAAATGAGCTACTGGTTAGTTTCATTGACGCAAATCTCTTACCCCACTTAAATACATCAATAAAGTGCAATATCTATTATATTGGTTAGGCTGTTTCTGCTCCAACTGCCATATTTATAGTATTGAGGAGACATTATACAATTTAAGTACTCTGCTGTATTAAGACAAGGCTTGTTGACAAAGACATGTTGAAGTTGACCCCCACATGCCTGTTGTAACAAATATGCCTGTTAAACATTTTAGGGAAAAATGACTTGCTTCTCAAATCAGTGACTTCTGCGTTCCCTAGAAAAATGCCTCAAAAATGTACCATAACGCCCGTTTCCATCAACTTTACGTGTGCAAAGTTACATTTGAAGTGATCAGGATGTGGGTATCTGGTCACTATGGTAACGGTGAGGATGGTCGGCTGTACCGCTCACATGAGCCGTTCTGTACCACGCACCGATTTCACGACGGGTGCTTCCTGATGTCGTGCAAACTCAATGACACCTGTTCCGGAACGGTTGGAAGGAGCGGAAGTCTGGGCCGGCCGCTCTGTAGCCAGCGATGCTTTGTCTCACCGTGGCGTCCAGCAGAAACGCGTTGAGTTTCATGACAACAGCCTTGCTCTGGCTCCACACCCCCTTAGCCATGCCATGCACAGTGTGTGCCCCTGAGTGATGTCCTGCCCTCCCCCCGGCAGCTTATCAGAAAGCAGGGAAAGTTTGTACCTCTTCCTACACCCCCCCCCCCCTCCCCCCCACTCCTATCCTCTCCTCCTCTCCCTCATATCCTCCACCCCGGCACTTCACCCCGGCCTGCCCCTCTCTCTACGTCCTCACCTTGTGCCCAGCCCTCCCCATGCACAATTTCCAGCCTATATCGTTGAAATCAATTGAATTGATTCTCCCGGGGGTTAATGGATTTTCTGCCAAGGTGAGCAGGATGCACTTTAATCATGGAGGATCTTAAATATTTTATCAGGCAGAGCCAAGGATTCAGAGCTGGTGCTCGGCAAGGCAGGGGAAGGGATGACGGGTGAGAGACGGAGAGGGGGGGGGGGGGGAGACGAGGAGAGAGAGGGAGAGCAATCTGGGTCTGCGGCTCAGCGCCGGGCGGGCCCTCGCTGTGCTGACGGGGAGCACACTCACCCCTGTATTGTCTCAGGGAGAGGACCCTCAGCACGCGTCCCTCAGTGGGAACGCCAGGACGACCCTATAGAACAATAGAATTAACACATATCCATACTCTGTATTGTACCTGGTTAGGTCAATGTGGAGCGCGGCCGATAGCTGCTAATGCAATGTTCTAAGAGAGTGAAACGCAATACAGACCGAGACGTACACAGACTGAATGCATTGTAGATGTTAGAAAAAGCCAACCCAAGACGGTTGGCTTTAGGGGAGAGAATAACCTGCCTTTTAGACCTTGTTTCATCTCTCTCCTTTCTTTTGTGTGGTTGAACGTACCACGTAATGACCTGAATTTAATCCCTCGGTGGTCAATACCGCCCTTTCTTGGGAGCTCTCCCTTGTCCTGGGAGTAGTAATCCGAAAAAGTCCCACCGTGTGGTAAACATTGTGTCTCTGGGGGTACAATGGAAGCCGGCTGTCAGATGAGGTCTTACCAGACACGTTCCAGGTAAGATATAACAACTCAATATTCATTAAAATGGTGTTGTAACAGCCTTACTCATTAGGCTGTTCTACAAGTGGTTATAATGTAAAGAACAATTGGCATGTAATAATTTATTCATCACAGTAACGTGAAATAACACATTAACTCCACTATAGTAAGCATATAAATAGTTGACGGTTTAACCAAATGTAGACATTTACTTCCTTAAATGACACTATTTTGGAGTTTTATTACAATCGCTAACTTTTTGCCCCCTGTGAGTGTAGAACACGCCGTGTCGTGAATGTAAACGCTACGTCGTAACCTAATAGCAGAATGTCATCAGTACATCACAAAATGTGCACAGTGCAAATGTTTAATTGAACGCATCACGGTGCGGATGCTGTGTATTATCTCCATTTAGCGCATAAAAGCTCTTGAATCACCGCTCTCTTCCATCAGCTTTGACAGTGATCAGCAGTTACCATCAAGCTAACCGTTATGGCCATCACGCTAGCTAATAGCGGTGAATATACAATAGGAATAGTTTAGGGCCGGTTTGAATATTTGAGCGGTGTCCCGAGGCTCTGATTGAAATTTCTCTTCCCCCACCCCCCCCCCCCACCCCACCTTCTCATCCTGCTGAGAGGGCCTGTTCCTCCCCTCCCATCCACCGGCTACACACCTCAATATGCATCCCGACAGCCCTAAGTTATTCACCTACCCCCCCCCCCACCACCCCCCATCGCTTATTTCTTAAAGAAAAAAAATAAACTTCCAATTTCAACCCGAGGACAGTTTGGCCTTAAGGTTAATTACACTGTCTCACTGCTCCTTTCTCCGCCCCCCCTGGTGAATTTGTTAAGTTTGACGTTCAACATGCAACCAGACGTTCTGAATTTTTCTGAGGCTCGGATCACGTGGAGTAAGGGAAATAGGTAAAGTGGCAAATGAATGATAAAATAACTCCCAAGGCTGTTGCAAGAAGAACCGTACAAAACACTGTCGCGCTGTAGTCACCCTAGAACATCATACAGCGCTATCGCAATGCCGCAGTGTCGCCAGGGCAACAGCAGGGGATAACAGAACAACCGCCATCACCGTGACAACACAAGAAACTATATACACATTTGAGTGGCTTTAGTTTTTTCTTCCGGTGACCCCTCTTTGTTCCACCTCACAGTTTGTGTATTTAATAAACGTGAACAGCATGCCTCGGTCCAGGTTGAGACGCAGGGCCCACCTGCTCACAACGCAGCAGGAGTAACAGTTGAAGATCATTGGTTGTTGTATAACATAGATATATGACAGGAATATAAGGTTGGAGCTATTAAATGCCTGTTTCAATCCTTTAAACATGGGAAAGCTAGATAAAACCCCCAAAATACACTGACTGTGCACATTTTAAATTGAAATATAACATTTTAAAGATAGTTTTAAGGGATATGATTGAGACGTGAAGATTCAGTTGACTACAGATATGTCCAGGTCATTAATAGCTACAAGATAGTTGTCACTTCAGTGGTACACACAACTTTTGTTTAATGTGGGCTGACAGCCTGTATTAATGTACATGCTTGTGTACATGTATATACATTTTATTTTTGTTCAACCATGCAGAGAATGCGAAGAATGAGAAACGGGCTCCTTCTGGATGTGTCAGTGGTTTGCAATGACAGAGAAAGCTGGAGTGCCAGATAATTGCTTATCAAATCAAAAGCCACACAGTGCTTCAGCCGACCGACCAACTTTCACCCAAGCAGACATGGGCCAGCACACAGGGTGTCGCATCCACTCATGCAGGCTGTGTAGGATCTCACACCGCAGTCTCTGCAGCTGCCACATTGTCTCCCCTCCTCGGAGGTCTCCAGCGATATCCCAGCATGCAGCATTTGGATGTTCTTATGCACTACCGCAACAGGAAATGCCCAAGTGAGGCACCCTCTCATTTTTCAATGTTGTATCTTGTTATTTGCCTCGCTGCACTGATGGGGGCGATTGGGAAGCCCACCTCCTTGCTCTTAGCCTCAGTACTGCTGCTGTTGCCTGGCTGCTACCAGTGATGACAACTCAAACACCCTGCGTGGCAGAATGGTGCTGAATCCCGGTGTGGCACGGGGATGCCGGTGATCTCAGCGACAGTCCATTTGTCAATTTCTGCATTTTTACTTTTTTAAAATAATCTTTCGTCAGAACATTTGATTTAGTAATCCTACCAAAGAGTACGTCTCTGTGCTGCACCACCCAGGATAGAATGACCATTTTGTATTTGATGGCCATATCTGCGTTGATATGTTGAAATTATGAATCATGATATGCTATCTGTTTGAGTGTGTTACACTGTTTGGTTACAAGAAGCTGTTTGAACACGACATTGTAAAGGATCAGTGGTATTAAATAAGTTATTGGCTAAACAATGCATAAACAATGTTTTTGTTTTAGATTGCATTGTTATCAATGAGTAGCTGCTTTCATTTTCAACTCAGTGTGGCATTTGATGAATGTGTGTGATGAATTCCCCTTGAAGGGGATATTTGATTTAACGATTCAACATCTGAAAGCATTCCGTGATCCATTTTGTGTGATAGATTACAGAACTGTGTTACATAATCACTGGGATAAAATCAACACATAACACAACTGTTCTTCAGGCCTGCTCCATCATTTATGAAGGATATATAAAACATATCTGCCAAACTGATCGTGATAGATAGTGAAATTGTTAGATAGAACTGAAATAAAAATAGAAAAAAAATTCAGCTGAACCACATCGCTGCTTGCCAGTTAGAAAGCCACAGCGTTACTACAAACAATCCAATATCCAGTTCCGGCCGATGGCGGACTAATACCGAACACTCAAGGCTTTCTATAGAAATGAGTGGCTGCAACAAAATGACTTGTACAGCCTGCTGGAAAGCACACTTTGCTCAGATTTTTTTTGTCGAACATCAACGAACACCAGCGACCACTCTGTGAGTTTCACAGCTTTGCAGTTGCGTTTAATGTTGTTTTAGGACCGATGTTTTGTGCCCGTTGACCTCTACAGTGGGGCTAGCGAAAAACCTAATCTTCTCCAAACACGGCCTTTCGGCGAAATGAACACCTGAACCAATCTATTTTATCCTAAACAAACTGGAACTAAAGCTTAAAGTGTAAAATACCGGAATATGCCTTTAAACCTTTTCTTCGTTATTTTGCTACAACAATTTGATTAAGTCATCTCTCACCTGTCCTTGGTTACTCCTCACACTTTTTATGCTTTTTGAGAACTGTCATATCGCGATCAGTGATGAGTGTGCATGTACGTGTGTATGTGAGTGTGCATGCATGTGTGTCGGTGTCGGTAGTGCATTTCTAAGCTCAAATGCGCTTGTTCACATGTGTGTGCGTGTTTGAGAATCTCAGAGTTCTACCAGCGAGGGACTGAAAAACCCTCCATCTCACACAACCCTCTAAGTCCTGCCTTGCTTCAGGCAGTAGAATACAGCGCATGTCGATCGAGGAACATTAGAAGACAATGTAATGACCTGACACAGGAACAAATGATGATGAATGCATGGCCAGGTATCAGCATATCCTCTGAGAAGGCGGTAGAGAGAAAGCAGGACTGTTGGGGTCAGGGCTGTCAGCTATTCCTCAAGGTGATGACTGTCCAGATCCTCCTGAGACCTAATGTCCTATCATTTTGGCTGAAAGGTATTAGTGGTCTAAAACTGCCTGTTTGTGCTGCTTACAGGTTGAAATTCTAATCTTACATAATGGCAAGGATCCCTGCAGAGAAATACAACTTCACCTTTCGCTTGATCCGGTCTGTTTGGTATTGTTTCCAAACAAGCCTCACTCACAACTAGAAAGCTTCCTGCAACAACACTAAGCTGAGCTCTCTGTAGTACAATACACAATACACAGTACCACACAACTCTGTCCTCTTCCAGCATCAACTCGAGTACCACGGCACTTCTCATTGAGGGAGACTTGGTTCTACACATAGCAAACTGACGGGATCAAGTGATAGCGGTAAAGTGGTAGAGAAATGTTTTCTTCTCATTGTACGGAGCTCTTCCTTCATGTAACAATATAATCAGTGGTGAAGAAATACCCTTTTAGGAGCCGTAGATCGATGGGGTATTATTGCCCTTAATGATTACATCCCAGCCCATTTCCACAGAGTACGGCTGCAGCGTTCTCGCTCAATACTGGACCAATAAAGTCTAAAAGTTAGCATTAGTACTTTAGACTAAAATTATCGGAAAATAAGGTTCAGGTTGGAGAATGCCAAACCTGGAATGTGTAGCAATCTTGAGTTGTTGTTTCTACTGTTTTCATTCGGAATAGACTGGATTAAAAGATTAGCAGATTTTTCAACGGGAGGCAGATTACAATAACCATTGACTTCCATCCAAATTCAGCAGGAATGGAGTTTTTTCACAATGTAAGGCCGCGGTCATATTTGAAAATCAATTGCTGCCCAGCCAAGGCCAGACTGATATTCACTGCAGAACAAAATCATGATATCTTGATGTTCTACCAAGCGTAGAATATACCTGCCATCATACCGAGGAAACATGAGCCACAATTGCATCTATGGTCCATATCAGACAAGTGATAACACATATACAGTTTATGGTATAGTGTTGTCATTTTAGTAATCACAAGGTTTAATGGATGAACGACAGTGGCCTACTGTTTTGGGTTGAAGTAATGTACTGTATTGTGGCAAATTAATATAAAAATGTCAGCAATCTTAAGGCTGGGAGAATCGATCAGCATAGCCACTGGACTACTGTATATGTCCCGCTTATAGAAAAAGAAGGAATGTTATCCGGACTTCTGCAGCCCAGACCCTGTGCAACCTTGACTTACCGCTCACTTCAACTTTGCTTCAACTGTCAAATGGGGAACACTTTGACAGTTAAGGCTCAGACCATCCATGTCTCCATGAGTGCAGATTGTGTTGTTGTTTTTGGTCATGTTTTGCTTATTCCAGTGAGGTCAACCTGCTTATTGGAGTCATCTTGAAGCTAGTGTAGGTCGTATGAAGATACCAGCCAGTGTTTGTTAGAGAGCCATACAGACAGTTCTCCAAATCCACTGCCCAAAAACACATGCCTCCCTCCCTAGCCTAGCTTGGCGAGCACTCCAGTCGCCTGCAATGAGTGTGTCCATGCAGTAGGATAGATGGGATAGAAAGGTAGGCCGTCCAATCATTTCACTGCAGGGCAAATATGACAAAAAGAAGCCCCGCCTTACCGTGGCAATGCAATCACGCAGGGTTTGGGGCTGAATAGGTAAAAAGGGCACGTTTAAGCCCCCCATCCCCTTCTCTTTAGTGGGCTCCCTCAATCCACCCTCCCAAGCGCATTGCCTTATTGATTTTCCCCAGCCTCCTCTATCCGTCAGACTCTAATAAGACAACACATGTCGCCTTAAAAGGACCTATTAGAATGTTAATGGATCACCTCACCGCCCCTGTTTGGCTCCTGCTGGTGTGTGTGTGTGTGTGCGTGTGTGTGTGCATGTGTGTGCGTATGTGTGTGTGTGTGTGTATGTATGTGTGGCTATTTACTTTTGGATGGCGCTCATGGCACACGTTTCCCCTCCGCACCTACATGTTGAAAAAGGCGACAAAGGCGACACCCCTTTTCCCCGGTGCTGCGGGGGAAGGTGTGAGAGGGCAGAGGTGTAGATGGACAGATAAGCATTGTGGGGGAACCGGCCGCTGCTGGCCGACAGATTGCTGAGTGCAGGGCGGATTCATTTGTGGTGTTATTGCTCCTGCAGGGACCAATTTATCTCCATTTGTTTCACTGGCACTTTCCCACGATCTGGAGCAACCGGCCGACAACACGCACGTCTCCAAGATGATTCGTGCAACCATCTGACGGATACCTAGTGCCAGCTGTGAGCACCCCTGATGATGTCTTCCTTTCAATTCCTCTGAAAGGAAGACATCCTTCCTTCCTTTCAAACATCAGTTACAGGGTGAACTCACTTTGTATGTAACATGGTGGTACATTTTGTATAGATATACAAAAGTATTCAACAACCTACCTGCAGTTCTGTATTTGTATTAGATACAGCTCAGGGTTGTGACTTACAGTGGATTTTTGCCGTTTGAGTCCAGAACCTTTGCTATCTGTTCTGTCCCTCGTGTACATCTGACCATCAACCCCGCTGGAGGTTGTATCAAGAGTTCCTGGTTAATGCAGAGGAGACCATTTGAAGTCAATGTCAAACAAGTACGCAGTAGTTTGCTTTGACATAATAATCCAGATTTGTGTGAGCGATTCCGAGCACTATGTCCTTATGAAACATAAGTGCAAGGAGAGTCCCTAATGATAAACTGAACCTAAACTCTACAATGGATGGTAATCAGATGATGGAGACGACTTTAAGTACAGTTGTTGCAATCAGTTGGTTCTATTGAGTCCTTATCTGCCCTCTACCCCCTCTGTACATATTTATTTTAGAGGAACATTAAAACTCACGAGTCCTTAGAAACAATAGAACTAGTTTGATCAGTATGATAAGAAAGGAAGACATGGTTACCATGGTCTGGTAAAAGTCTGGTAGTCCAGTCTTGGTAAGAACGAAGAATACCATTCATCAAAGGGCTTATTCTTAGAAGGAGCCAATTAAAAGGGAACCAATTAAAAGGTGGTGCAAAGTCGTGTTTGAATTAATTGGGGCATCTTAGGACATCGAGATTCATTTCCACAAACCTGAGTGCCGTGTCCTCTGGATTTAAATGTTGTGAACAGGAAACTGAAAACTGAAAGTAAACAGAAACGTGTAAGACAAAGGAATGATGAGTGGAACTTACCTACCACCTTCTCAGAGGTTTTAAGTTGACGTTAAGAACCTAAACTAGGACTCAAGTGAACATTGCAGAACAATGCTACAACACGGTTGAGCCGGAGCGGTCTCCCCAGCTCGTCCTCAGTGCCTGTCCCTTTCCACTCATTCATGTCATTCGCTCTGCCTGAATAGCTCTTCCGTCTTTATTCCCACGATTTGTTCTTGAAATAGAATCACCTGCACTGTCCATATGGTGCTCCGCTGTCCACGCGCCGCTAATTGTCCCTCGCTACTGAAGCATGAAACAGCTTGGGGAATGGGTTGGTCTGGTGGTGGGGATGGTTGGGTTTGGTGGGTGGTTGGTGGGTGATGCTTGGGTTTGGTGGGTGGTTGGTGGGTGATGCTTGGGTTTGGTGGGTGGTTGGTGGTGGTGGTGATGAT
>JAOPJJ010000102.1:7006937-7019998 GCA_027122795.1 Enchelyopus cimbrius | reverse complement strand
AGAGAACAACAGCCTCACTACAATTACTTTAGAGTTAAATGATCAAAATAGATATAATGCTGCATGTACAGTTTCATAAATGCGGCCAATTATGCAAATATCCCTTCAACCTTCATTTGTAGCGCTATTCCTAACTCTTGTTACTATTATTATTTGTGTTAAATGTATAAGTCTGAAGATGTACAGATTTATACACATTATGTACACATTTACAAGTGAGATGTATTAACTTGGTGATTATTTCCTGCACAGAAACAGCCATATGGTATTGTGGAAGTTAAACCGAAGTTGTTTCCTGTA
Source organism: Enchelyopus cimbrius (assembly GCA_027122795.1). Taxonomy (NCBI): domain Eukaryota; kingdom Metazoa; phylum Chordata; class Actinopteri; order Gadiformes; family Gaidropsaridae; genus Enchelyopus; species Enchelyopus cimbrius. Next base: position 7,019,698 of record JAOPJJ010000102.1, on the reverse strand, counting down.
AGTGCATTCTGTATTCTTTGCATTTTGTCATAATTGTACTTTATTTTTTAATCTTAAAATGTATCTAAACAAACCGGTGTCTTAATTTCTTGTTGCCTGACCAATATTTGCTAACATGATTACATGCCATTATTTCTTGTTTTAGGGGGATGTCATTGTGGAGACGGGTGAAGTGGTTCCAGATCTCCCCATGACCCACAGTCACCACTAATGCACCAATTTCAAATGTTTCTGTAAAGTCATTGTAAAAACAAAAAAAACGATGTATGTTATTAAACAATTTCCAAATCATATATTGACCAGTTTGTCCTTTTTTTAATATGGTAAATCACACAGAATAAAAAATCTGAGCAGAATGATGTTCCCAGGTTATGATGGTCAAGTTCAAGCCAATCTCTATAAAAGTACAATATCATCTGTCACTATCAAAGGGGCCACAGTCTCCTCAAATGCCATTCTGATACCAACCTATATAATTTGTATAAAGAATAATTAGAATTATAAAGAAGAAGAATTAAATTGTTTAGCAAACATTTGTGAATCTGGGAATTTTGCTTAACATTAACATATTTAAGTTCTTCAGTTTTGAGTGTCAATTGAATGTTAGTAGAAAAGTCGAAGATTATACGTACGATCAAGAAAGAAATTCACGGTTTTTATTCCCCAGGGAAGAAAACCGGAAGTTGCGTCATGAAATTGTGCATATACGCTTCGGTAACTTAACTTTGGTTTGTGTGACTGAAAGAGCTGTACTGTATTAATACATTATACAATAGCGGGGCAATATCTCAAGATCCTCTTCCCTGGGAATGTAGCCACGTAACATGGGCTATCTGTGGACCTCCAACCGGTGAGCTGTTCGATGATTTTGAGGTAAATAGGATCACTTCTGTCCCCTCACGCTACCGATGCTAGCTGTGCTAACGTCAACAAACCAACACAATCCAAATTACTCTGACGATCAAAGTAAGAGCTTGTTTAACGTTGGCCGAATAAGTGTCCGCACGATCATTGCATTCTATACCTGTGTTACACAACCCTTAAATGTATACAAAATCCTTTGAAAATTATGAAAAATGGTTGTGTAAGCCCTGTCGTTAGCGTTTATGAAAGCTCACCTGTTTCACTCGTGTTTTGTATTCAAGCACATCTACAGGGATATCACAACCTTTATCACTACAATTCACGAGTGTATAACCTCGGCACCTTTGAAGCTATGTAGAACCGTGACAACTCCCCAAATAGTACTGGCTCGGACTGCACACTCTTTTTAGACCCAAGAGTGCAGGGCAATTCAAGATCAAATCCGAATGTGACAACGTATTTGCTACTACGTTCAAACGGTCAATAATCCGTCCACACATCTTAAATGAAAACATTTTGATTTGTACATTTAATCTAGCGGCATCTTAAAGTTGTTTCATGAAAACGTGACAAAGCCAGTCATGGGAATGAAGTGAATCTCACCTGATGTGTTTTTCCATCTTTTCTCCCTCACCTTAGATCATGTCAGCCTCAAAGATAGAACTGCGTCCACGTCAGAAGCATGGCACAAATAAAAGCTCCGGGGACACGTCCAAAGAGGTGTCCCCGGACTCCAAGTGCCCCATCTGTTTGGACGCCTTCCACAACATGTCCTACCTGGACCTGTGCTTGCACAAGTTCTGCTTCCGCTGCATCCACGAGTGGTCCAAGAACAAGGCCGAGTGTCCGCTGTGCAAGCAGCCCTTCAACTCTATCTACCACAGCATTAAATCGGACCAGGACTTCAAGAAGTACGACCTGCGGCCCACAGACAATGGCTCATTCGGGAGCTTCGGCGGAGTGCGGTTCCGGTACCACACCACCATGACGGGCGTGCGCCAGCGGGCCGAGAGGAGGACCGCCACCCCCCCGGACAACGGCGTGATGTTTGAAAACTGGGGAGACGCGTACCAGCAGCACGAGCGCAACCTCAGGCGCATGATGTCGAGGCTGGCGGCAGGGAGGCGGGCAGCCAGCGAAGGCAGGGCGGTTCGTGCCATCCGGGAACAGGAGATGATCACATTCAGGCGGGGGCTGTACCGCCAGGGCATCCGGGTGCAGTCGGTGGAGGACGGCGGACGCTCCCGGGACACCACGGCCGAGTTCTATCGGAGAAACCCTGCGTGCCTTCACAGACTGGTGCCCTGGCTGAAGAGGGAGCTCATGGTACTCTACGGGGCCCACGGCTCTCTGGTCAACATCGTACAACACGTGGTGATGTCGCGCATCACTCGCTTCAACCTGGAGGCCAGCGATATACTGGAGGAGCTCAGGCCTTTCCTCCAGGCTCGCACCGAGCACTTCCTCCACGAGTTCATCAGCTTCGCCAAGGCTCCCTTCAACATGGAGGCCTACGACCAGCACGCCCTCTATGACTGCCCCGATTCCCTGTTCAACGACGACGACAGTAGCTCACATTCATCTGTCATAGCCGTCTCAGAAGATGATCTGCTGTCTGTTGATCTCGACACCCAGGGAGAGTCCATGTCCAGTGGGGCGCTCAGTCAGGCTGCGTGGGACGATGAGACGCCCGGGCCCTCGTATTCCACGACTGAGGAACGAAGCAAAGCACGGCCGTTCTCCATACCAGACTCTGACAGCAGCCAGGAGGAAGAGCCACAGGAATGCAGTGCCTCTACGCATCAAAAAGGCTCTTCGTACCAAACAGACCCATCTCAAATTGTTGTAAAAAAGGATGGATCTCCTTCATCCTGTTATGATGATGATGTCGTCCTTGGGGATGAGGATGACTGTGTTATCGTAGGGTTTGTGAAACCGGTGGGGCAGAGGACTCCGGAGCTGGTCCAGCTCTCATCGGACTCTGAGGATTCTGACGCTGAGGAGGTGGACAGGAAGCCTCAGCTGCCTATACACATTCGCTTCACCAGCCCCAGCGCCTCTCCTGTTCCCCCTGCAGAGAGGAGCATCCCTCCTGTCTCCGGCACAAAAGAGCATTCACCATCTAAAGAGCCAAGCGACCTATCCAGGTCTAGAAGACACAAATTCTCAGACAGGAAAAGCGACCGCGACAAGCACAGCAAGAGGCGGCGCAGTACAGAAAGATGCAGGGAAAGGCGGAGGTCCAGGAGTGAAACCCGATCGAGGAGACACAGGCGGGAGAGAAGGTCTAAGAGTGTGAGCGATTCTTCCAGGAGCCCCATGACGTCTCTGAAAAGTGCCGTCACTCTGGCCGGAGCCAGGAGGCGTTCGCGATCCAGTAGCAGCAGAGAGCGTTCCCGTTCGAGGAAGGACAGCAAGGAGAAAAGGCGAGATGGCTACCAGTGGCAGTCCTACAGCCGCTCTGTCCGCCACAGAGACAACAGCTGGATACATTATTCACAGAAGACCACCTACTACTCACGGGGTCGCAGGGACTGCGGGTCACGCTCCCGATCCCGCAGTAGGGAACCCTATCACAGCGCCCCCAGGGACCACGTTCCCTCAGGCCCCTACTCCACAGGTAGCCGATCGCCCTCCTCCAGGAGAAGGTCCAGCCAAGACAAGCCTGGTGGCAAGAGGAAGAACAAGACGAGGCACTTGGACGAACCGTACAGAAGCACGGACCTGAGGTCGGGATCCGAGGCCGCGGATACGACGGGCAGCAGGACCAGTGACGGGAAACCCAAGAGGTCCAAGGAGAGGCTGTTGAGGAGGGACGCTAGCCCCGGGAGGGAAACCGACGATGCGGGGAATGAGTCCGACAGAGGAAGGAGGCACCACAAGAAGAAGAAGAAACACAAGAAGAAAAGCAAAAAGCATAAGAACAAGGAGCGCCCAGGGAAGCGCTCACCCACTGTCATAACCATAGAGAGCGACAGTGGTCATTCCACCTATAGCAATGTTGACCTCTCAGGCAAGGGAAGCCTTAACAGTAACACAGGCTTGTCACCAGATACTGATGCCACAGGTGGCGGCGGTGATGTGTCAAAAAGGGATTCAGTGCCAGCCGATGACGGTTTACACCAATGATAAACAATACAATTGACGGAGAATCACTTTCAGTAGGATTGCCTTTCAAAGCATATGCCTTTTATTGCCAACAAGACATTTTTCACACCAAGGCCCGTAAAGGGTTTTCAGATCAAATAAAGGATGTGTTGTTTATTTGGCATCAAGGTCTAGCTAGTTGCTATGAACACATCACATTTGTGACTTTGAAACTTGCAGTATTATTGCAAGGTAACGCATCAAAAAGGAAAGCATTGTCTTGCAACAAGTTGCAATCTCAGGTATAACATCGTGTTCACATATTTTCTTCTATAGGAATCACTTGACAATGAACCTGCTTGTGTGACCTTATATGATTTGTTAATTCAGAGGTTGGTATGGTATCAGTGAATCTGAACGGTAACTTCTGTGTTATATTCTAATAAAGAAATCTCTGGAGTTGTTTATCATGATTGAAACAAAAGCATTCCATTGATGTGTTTTCTAATTGCCTACTGAAACATAAAGAGTCGTTATTAAAGTCAAGACAATTAATATATCAGACATTTCTCCCTTCTCAACATGCTTTTCCGTCCTCATTTAAAAGCCAGCATTCGCAACCATATTCTGCAAGACAATGATGCAATATAATTCCAGTTTATTCATGATCTGTAACTTGTTACTTTATGATACCAACATAATATGCTGGGATTTATGCGACAAATACAAATACAAACTACAAAACAGGTAGCTTTGGGTGTTAAGCACACTTTGAAAAAGGGCAAACGTACAATTACACATTAGTTAGGCAGATGGTTCCAAACATTGCACTAAATGTGTTTGTACTACTGTGTGTGTGTGTGTGTGTGTGTGTGTGTGTGTGTGTGTCACTTTGGGTGACTTTGAAAGTCAAGTGTGTGTGGCGCATTTACCCATATATTTTATATTTATATATTTATATTACACCATTGCTCATAAAAACGATCGATAATAGTTCGGGAAGTGACGTCATCATTCGTCAGGAAAATCCCACTAGCCCTATTGGCTTAAAACACGGGGGCCTGAGCACGGAGGTCATGCTCAACACCCATTGGCTGACAGAACCAAGGGGCCTCAGGACATAGGTGTGCCGCTTGGCCGTTTTCCGTCGAAAAACGGGTTAAACCACCACCTGACAGTTGACAGCATGGCTTTGGCATTCGAACCCCGAAATGGTTAATGCGGGGTTAATGCACGTACAACTTCATCTAGGCTGGGGTCTGATTTAAAAAAAGTTGTCGAATATCTATTAAAATGTATTTGGGAAGTATACATATTTGCGTGGTATTTTTATTCAGTGTGTATTGTGTGTTAATAAAGCATTCCTAAAAAAAAATCCCGCTGAGCAGCTGTTGCTATCCTCGGCGGTGGCTATCCGCGATGCTAGCGGGTCCAGTGTAACGGAAGTGTCTCAGGAAGAAACGTGGCAAATACTGATCAGCATGACCTCCCAAATACACATTAAGGTAACACCGGAGTCGGATGGGTGTCTCACCGGGTGGCAGTACACCGTGTTGTGTATTCAAGATATGTGTAATCTGCGTTTTAGGTTTATTTAGTCGTTATGTATTCATGTAATCCAATGTGATTTGATGCGCGCTGTGCATTTAATACGTGTTGGTCAAAGGAGCTGGTAAAATGTGTGTTTGCTGCTATTTCAATGTTGAATGCAGTTTCCTAAATCCATACAGATTATTAGGTATATGGCTTGATGAGTAGCTGACTTTTGCACTTCTGCACCATGTTGTAATCCTAACTTCCAGTTTGGCTGCCGCCCCCTGCTCATACCGTATAAACAGTAATACTCGCAGCCTCGGGTGTTTTACAGTTTTTAAATGATCGGAATCAAATATGTCAACGTTTTGTTCCCTCGCAGATCGGGATTATCGGGGGCTCCGGGCTGGAGGACCCCGATATCCTGGAAGGGAGGACTGAGCGTTATGTGGACACGCCGTATGGAAAGGTGGGCTCACACCTGTGCTGAACAATGCATGTATTGTGTTGAATGTGTTACGCAATATCTGTGTTTAATACGTTCACTACGGCATATGACAAGAATAGGATTACAGGGCTTTATTGTTGGAGAAAAATACCCAATCTTCACACGTATCATGGCTGCAGAAGTGCTGTCACCACTTTTCTGAATCCAACTTCCTTCTATATATGCAAAGTGTTCACATCATTATTTACATTTGAAATTAGACTTATTGTTTTAAATGTCTTGCATAGTAAGAGAATGGCCTGTCTTATTGGCCTTGCAGTCCATTCACATACACATGTAAAGACATGTACACATTTCCACACTATGGATCTGTTATATACAGCCCCCTAGCGGTGGAACTGAGGAATAATCGCACTGTAGGATATAAAGGGAACAACCTCCACATGAGGAACTAAGTAAACAGCACAACATGAAAGTCCAACCGTGGCTCAAAGCATGGCGACTAACATTGCATTTTGGCCTGTGTTGTGTATTGTGGTAAAAAGGTTGTGATCCTGTTGTCCTCCTTACAAAAGTTATTATACATATAAGGTGGTTTGGTGACCTCACAAAGCACTGAGGTTGAGGGATTTCCTTTGGTGTGGACCTTTAGCTGTGTGGATGTGTAGCTTAGCAGACCATATACTATAATATAGAAAAGGAAAAAAACCAAGCCTAATCCCAAATCTTCCACCCTCTCTAGCCTTCAGATGCGCTCATTGTGGGGAAGATCAAGAATGTTGAATGTGTGCTTCTTGCAAGGTGAGCTCCATGTGCGCTGCAATGGGCTGACGACACACACTTAGAAGCACCCACCAAATGCCACCGCACCCGCCGAATGCCTGACAAACAAGATACAAGCGAGATACAAACATGGCTTGTCCGCCCCGGACTGGCACGTATCTGAGGCGATTTAGGGCGTTGTTGTGTACAGTGAGTTCTTTACAGCTATCATTTTCTCAATCAGAGACATCTGCTCTCTAACTTGACCATACGCAAGTGGGTGCAACTCAACACACCCTTTTTGGACCCTGGATCACTACACAGATTTCTGGCTACTAAATCCATGATTGTACTTAACTGAACCATGCTCATGCAACTTGCATGTAACCCACTAGAGGGTACACTTGGCCTATTTCTGTCGGTGTGTGTGTGTGTGTGTGTGTGTTTTTTATTTAGTTTTAATTTACGCGGTTTCATTGTAGATTTTTATATATTATTGGAATGTATTTGAAATGAATGTGTGCTTAACTTGTATTCGTTGCTCAGGCACGGGAGACAGCACACCATCATGCCGTCTAACGTCAACTACCAGGCAAACATCTGGGCCCTGAAGGAGGAGGGCTGCACTCACCTCCTGGTCACCACGGCCTGCGGCTCCCTCAGGGAGGAGATACGGCCCGGGGACCTCGTCATCATCGACCAGTTCATCGACAGGTACTCCAACCCCAACCAGCGCCGGCTAAATGCAGTGTGTCGAAGTGACATGGGATTATTGGTCATTTACAATAATACATTCTTAGCATTCTTCTCAAATATCCCTTTTGGGTATAGTTGAACGATGGCTGTGTATTTGGATACACAGGATCTGTAAAGGGGTATGCTTGCCTCATATCCATGTGATCTTCCCAGTGTCGATCTGTCACCAACGTCATTGGTAATATCGTCCCTCAGCAGCTGCATTTGTTTGAATGAACATTTGACGCGTCCCGGAGCTACTCGTGGTTTTCAGTAGTTTTCCATACTGCTGCTTGGTAGTTAGTTAATCTGTTATTCTATGATGAATTGATGATTGTTATTTTTAATTCAACTTGAGATTGTGTGTGTGTGTTGTCACTTTCTAAATGGCAAATTACAAAATGGATAGATGCTGATCGCAAATAATTGTTTACACCTTCCCACGAGTTTCAATGACGGGAGGTGACCCCCTGACAAGTTTGTGTCAGGGGGGGAATGCACAGAGTTGAGTTATAGGCTCTTTTTTTTTAACAAGTTTTTCTTTTTGGCATGTCACAAGCTTTGTGACATGCCATCAGCTTATCTGGTTTCGGTCCAGGTGGGTGTTTTAGTAGTAGAAATCACATAACCGTGAAACCCTCAGTGAGGAAACCTGTTGGTTATGGTTAGCGTTCTTAGTTTGCCTTAAGCTAACTATTTTCCTAGTACCCATTAGCGAGTCAGACGAGCTGTTGAAAGAAATGACACTTCCTGTCCTCTTTCTTTCCCACACTGCGTATCAATTACCTTGTGACTTGTGAGAAAAACAGCAAACATAATTTGTGTGAATCTAGGCAGGATGCTCAACCTTCTTTCTAATGGTTGCTCCCTTTTTACATTTAAGGAAATATTTACTGTCCCTCACCTCAGAGTGGTTACTAATAGCTTTGGAACGTCAAACTAAAGGCATTTGTCACTTGTTAAATCATTTATGTAAACTCATAATAAATCCTCATAATGACAAAGACATGCCGGACGGCTCTTTAAATGCGTACTATTGTTAAGGTAACCACATGTGAACACACCAGGCCTCCAATCCAAATGGCCTAACTGAGGTCTTTTCACCGCGGGCCTCACTCTTTATATCCGGGTGTGTGGATCTGTTTGTACAGTTAATCTCACGGAACAATGAGTTGAAGGATCTTTCATTTCCATTTTTATTCGTGGCTCTGAATGTGCGGAGGAGCTTTCCATGTCACGAGGCTGCTGTTGTTGTGGTGGCAGAACCTGGAAATGAGTCAATCAAAATGAGGAATATAAAGCACAAAAAGTCAACATTTTTATTTTCCGGCAAGGGGGTTCGTGTTTCCTTATTCATTTAATGATGTATTACAAATATACTACGTAATTATGTGGTTTTCATTTACGTCAAGTAGGACTTGTCCTACCTACGTGCTGCTTCTGGTTTTTTTGCTCATGCTGTGACTTTTTCAATTGGGTTACCATAATTTAGTTATATATTAAGAAACAGCCCATTCAAATACTCCTATTTGGTTGTGTGTTGCTTTCTATTGTCGTGCCCCTACATTATTCTCCTGAGTGAATTAGCTTCCCACATTCACACGTGAATTCCTAGTGCGGCACAATGAACACGTTATTCAGCCTAGGTGGCTCAATGCATTATTTTGAAGTCCAGCCCCAGAGCTGAGCCACTTGAGAATGTGGTGCAGTGAGTTGGTTCTCTGCCCACTTATTCTTACTGAATACGCAAATGCTCTACAATAGGTTCTGTCTACCACTGACATGGCACGCCTTATTTGTAAACGGTGACTCTGCATGATGTGGCCACAGCGGGCTCAGAGAGTGAAGGTGGTAGTAGTTTGTTGTCAGTTCGATTAGGTGACGTTTCCTTAGGCGCGACTGGATGTTGCTGAGCTCATTGATATGAAAAGGCCGCCTAAAACACGAAGGCAAAGAAGGAAGCTGCTTGTGGGGAATATGTCCGGGCTTGTCTCTTAGCATGTGACGCTTGTGTTCATGCTTACACCTCTGTCAGGCTTTCGTTAGACTGATGTTTTCCTTTGTTGCGGGGACTAAGGATCAAACCAGACATCATTTTTATAACACAAAACACCAGCATATGAAGTTTAGCTTTTTGGCTAAGCATTGTAAATCATTTGTTTTAGTAGGTCCAATTAAAATCCTTTGGCACAGAAACGTATTAAATTAATTGCCACGAGAAGTGGTGTGTTACATATTTGAATAGTTGTATTAAATGATGGATAACGGTAAATTCAATTACTTTGATGCCAAGTCGTAATAAAAAAAAAAGTAGTGGATAGCTTTTTTTAAACTCATGTCCGAGATAAAGAAATGTATTTATGTGTCTGAACTGTGTTCTATGGTACCGTGATTTTCTATATTCTGTATGCATTGCTTCACTGTTAATATGCTTTGTTTTACAGTCATTATTATTAAGTCATCAAATATCTTCTAATCACTAATATTTTCACCAAGTGTGTTTACCCGTTTTTCATTTATACATTTCCTTCGGTAAGGCTGATTACACTGTGGATTAAGCATTCATTGAACTCCATGACAAACTGTGAGAATCCTCACACACAGTGTCGAAGTGGTACACAGGGAAGAAAGCTGTGTCTAAAAATAGCTCACAGAGTTTAGCTTTGAGGCCGACATGTAAAAGCTACAATCAGTGTTTGTTATGAGGGGGCCGTCTCGTCTGGGCGCTGCACTGTGGACGGTACAGGGGCCGTTGGAAGTGTTCTTTAACCCCTGTGTCTAGTCGAGAGTTATCGGTGCTTTCATTAATCGAATGGGCTTGAAAGTAAAATTGGAATCGGTCCACGTCTTAATTACATTAATGTATTATTATAGATTATTATTATTATTATATATTGATATATTTGTACACACTAATTGCGGTAGTTTACCATACACATCTTGTAAATGGGAGTAAACTCCTTCATAAGAAGTGTTTTGTATGCTATGATTGTTGGATGAAAGTGCTCCTCCCAAACGCGGTCTCACCAACCTTCTCCCCCAGGACCACCAAGAGAGCCCAGACGCTGTACGACGGGTTGCCTGGCCATCCCCCGGGGGTCTCGCATATCCCCATGGCAGACCCCTTCTGCAACCGCACCAAAGAGGTGAGCCCCCCCCCCCCGGCCTTACACTGCTCAAAACACAGCCCCCCCGAGGGGATACGTGGTCGTCACTGTACCGGCTTTCTCATGGCGCTTTCGTTCATTCCTTCATTCATTGGCAACGACCCCAAGGAGCGATGCAACCTGGCTCTGCCCCCGTTTACTTAAGGCCACGCCCCTATGCACATCACCATCGTCACCATGGTTACCCCCGTGTGTCCTTGCGTGCAGGTGCTGGTGGAGGCGGCCAGGAGCCTGGGCATCAAGTGCCACCCCCGCGGCACCATGCTGACCATCGAGGGGCCCCGCTTCTCCTCGCGGGCCGAGAGCCTCATGTTCCGCCAGTGGGGCGCAGACGTCATCAACATGTCCACCGTGCCCGAGGTGGTGCTGGCCAAGGAGGCGGGCCTGTGCTACGCCAGCATTGCCATGGCGACCGACTACGACTGCTGGAAGGAGCACGAGGAGGCGGTGAGCGACCTGCGACTACGGTTGACCGCTCGTCTTTGCCCCCTTATCTCGGCTCCAGGAGCCCACCATCATTCTGGCAAAAAGTCTTGGTCTACACCACTATTTTTGACAGTTAAGCAGAACTGGTAAACTGTATTCACCGCTCATTAGCCAACAACCAATGTAAGTTCACCACCTTCGACAAACACGAGGGGTGAAAACAATTACAAAGCGTAAGAAGGGTGAACTTCGTACGCCCAGATTTGAGCCAGTCTGCCAGTCGAGGTGGAGCAGACTTTCGATATGACTCCAAAGCCGGATTGGAGAGATTCCTCCACCCGTAGCCCGTGGCAACGCCAACACGTGCCAATCCAAGGAACACCAGCCGGAAAGACGACTTCTTTCAAACTCCTTATTGTACCCAGATTGGCACAGGCTAATGGATTGCATAACCTGATTACGTAAAACATTCTGTGGTTTCTATACACAGTTTATATCCTGGCCTCATCTGTCCGATCAAGTCTAGAGATCAATAGCTGGGACGTTCAACGTCCAAATTCATTCCATTGTAAACGGCGAGCTCCGAATGGACTTCCTTTGGCTAAAGGAAGTGCTCTGTACGGCGCGCAGTGATTCTGCTGCGTTGGCGTTCTTCACGGGATCCAAACAGATTTAGCTCGGTCTAATCTACCTCACCCTCTTTAATCAACTTCCAAACAATGTCACCCAACGTGTTTGTGGATGGCAACCACAAAAATGTCACTTCACAAATGTTACACTAAACCCGTATCATCTGGGGTGAATGCTGATGAAACAAACAGACGCAGGTTTAAGACGTCTTCAAAATGTGAAATACAATTTTGAACTTTGCACCGACTGCAAAAAGGAGATGAGAATTCTCCCCGGATCACCCGAGTGTAGAAGTTAAAATTACAAATGACTTGATGGCCCTGCCTTTTTAGTCACCCATCAATTTATTGACTGGGACATACATGCGTGTCTCACATGATCCCAGTTGACGGATTCAAATGTGTGTAACCTGGTTAGACCTGATTTGATGAGCAGCGCCCTGCGTGTTTTGATTACAAAGCGAAAGCACAACAAGACGCTAGGTCCTGAGGGGAGTGGCGCACGGGGAGAAGGTCTACCTGCTAGGTGCACCTCAGATCCACCCCGATCACCCAACGAGGTCCACAGCCATCCGACCGAGCGCCCGTACTCTCAACATGCCTGCTGTACTCTGTGAAGAGAGGTTTATTTTTATAAACGGAGCACTTCGCCCCCATCTCATCAATAGGTCGCGCCAGTGAATCATGCCAGTGTTTTCATAAGGGCTGATGAACACATCACATCAGCCTATCATACTCACAATTTAATTTCAGCTTCATGATTTAGATATCAGATTATTTGCAACAACTTTTTCAGAACGAGCCAAAAACAGATTTATATATTTTATAATTTTTTCACTCAATGTGAAACGGTCCCTTTTTTTCAGCAAAAAAGCTTATAGAGCGAATTACGCAATCTGTCATGGTAATAAATGCTGGGTGGACTGTTGTCCTCATTTGTCCACACACACACGCACGCACGCACGCACACACACACACACACACACACACACACACACACCCCTCGCTGGTGTGTGTTGTGATTGTGCCGCTCGTCGATACTTCCAGTTGCACACTGAGTTCCGCCAGCTGACCTCGTCCCCCTCCGGTTGCAAAACGCTCTCCGCAGCC
>JAOPJJ010000102.1:6930790-6953048 GCA_027122795.1 Enchelyopus cimbrius | reverse complement strand
GGAGGTTTATGTATATAAAATAATATTGACTGCACATTTGCATTCTAACAAGGCATAGTGAGGTACAAATATGCCAGAAGAATAAAAAAGGATAACGAATAATCCATAACATAAGAGTCCACTGTAAACTTCTAGCTACCATCCGTGTTTAAATAATGCGATAAAACACAGTGGTGGAGGTCTTAAAAAAACCTCCCAAAAAAAACAAACAATAAAATCACGAAAAAACAATACGGCCCGGCCGCTGTGCCTCAAATGTACAACCGCTTGTTGCGTGCGGCGTGTTCAACTCCACAGTGGAAGGGGAAACAGCCACTCGAAATACACAGGGCCTATCGGGAGGCAGAGCGTGCGTCTGATTTACAAGGCTGTTCCATATCGCCTCCCCCCCCCCCCACACACACCCCTCAGCTCCCCGGCCCAGTCCACCGCAGGCCTCGGCCTGCTAGCCTAACTCAGACCCCCAGACTCCCAGCAGCAGCAGCAGCAGCTGTCGCATTGGGTGTATGTCACGTAGGGCTGCCAAGCAACAGCAAATAGACCCCACTGTCCACTAAAAGGGTCCACTCTCCTATTTCACTGCCTCCCGACCAGGGATCACTGCAAACACACACACACCACCAAACGCACACATGCGCAAACACACACACAAAGTTATGAGTCTAGAGCATTGAACTTGCTCACACATATTCCAAAGCGTTTTGAAGTTCTCATTGGCTGTGTCGTCCGACACAAAGGCCTAGAGCATTGGACCTAAAGTGGATGTCAAAGTTGTGTTTGTGGCCAAGATATGGTTGATAATTGAGCAAGGCACTACACCACCAATGCATAGCAATTATAACCACAGGGAGCACATCTCACTCCAGGTAGGCCTGGAAATGCCTCTCGCTGTGCAGTGCAGTGCATCCATCTTGTTCAAACCCCCTCCATTGTTTCACTGCATTGATCACACGGCCTTCAAGATGTCCACTCAAGGCCCCCGAGGCCTTAAAGCACTAAAGCCAGTTAGCCAGCTATAAATGCCATGATGCACATAGCTGTACAGGCTATCCCTATAGGCGCTGTCCTGTCTGCATTTCTTACAAGTGCCCTTAACAGCTCTGCTCATAACCGCGCAGGCCAATGGGGAGCAGACGGGGGAGGCCGGCGATGGAGAGGAACCCAGAGAGAGAGAGAAGGGGAGTAATTACAGGGCAGACAACTACAGGCCAGGCAGAGGGAGGGCCCTGCAGACGACGAACAGCAACAACAAAAGCATGTCGAAACAAAGGCCCCGTTTTGGAGGGAGACCGACCTTCTCCCAGGCGTCCGTTGGAGGAGGTGGACAGATCCGCGCAGGGAGGCACTATTTGTTTGTTTGTAGGTTTGTTTGTTGTGTGGACCCGGGGGGAGCCCGGCAGAAATACTAAACACGGGTCAGAAGTTGTAGAACTTTATGCCGGGTGCACACCAACCTACAGAACCTTCCGGTTTAGGATCAGGAGCCAATAATATCGGACTATCCCACCATATGAAAGCAATACAAGCTACCCAGATGGTCCTCAAGTAAGATATTACACCAGACAGGGCACACAAAGAAAGAGATTAGGCTAAACGAAACAACAATTTAAGGCTTTTAAAACAAAAATACAGTGCAAATCTCTGGAGGCAGGCTTGGGTCGTGTACGGTTGTATGTGCAAACACACTCAGCTGGCTCTCCGGCTTTGTTCTACGTTCAGCAAAGATCTCTTTTTTTTCTACTGCGTTCAGTGTGGGTGTATCCAACTGTGACAAGCTGCCTGGCTCCACGCGGCCCTTTGGAAACTCTGGAGTGTCCCAGTGGAACGGAGCCCAACACTGTTGGGAACCGCCTAGCACTCTGGTTCACCCCCTGACTTTGTCACTCATTTACATCTCTCTCTCTCTATCTTAGACACACACACACACACAATTATATTAATAGTTAAAGCAGTGACAAAGTTTAAATGGGATATAAAAGGTTAATAATTAGGTATCTTAAACAAATTTGCAGGCTTGGAAAGACTTCCAAATTGGGCTGTTCCTTATTTTTGTATATTTTTGATATTCATCTTTTAAAAGAGTCATTAATAATGTAAATTATGAAGGATATCTGACTGTCTCAAAGATTTGACTCATTCAGCTAGGATCTAGCATTATTGTACTTAAGTATTTTTCTATGACTGTTGTTATTTTGTCAACATTTGTTGAGACTGGGCTACACTACTTTTTCGACAGCAGCTTTCATTTGTATAAAATTCTTGTTTTTACGTAAGCGGAGGCTCTTCTGGGCCTAAGGTCTCAGGACAGCCATGACCACCTGGAACACCACCTCGTCTCTGCTACTATAAGTAGACTGACAAAGACTAACAGGAACACCAGTTCCTCAGCACCAATATGGTCGTTATCTTGACTCCTCTGACCAGGCAAATGTACCATTGTCCTCGGTCTCCTACCATTCACCTCCCAGAACCGCTGCCTAGACAGGCGGGCTCATTAGCGGGGGATTTAAAAGACACCAGCACCAGGGGGTCCCACGAGACATGTCGCAGTGATGAGCGTTGATTTGAGGCGGCACGTCGTTATTTTAGCCACTTGGTTCGAGTCCGCTTGCAAATTAAGCTGCTTTCAAGCGTGTGAAACAGGCACACATTTTTTCATTTATTGACACTCGCCTGGCCTGTATAGTGTGAGGTCCGAGGTCTAAAGTAAGCACTGGGACCGTTTGTTTTTAATGAGATTACACCGTTGTTTAGCAAAGCTTCTGGATGATATAAAACATTCTGTGAGAAAGTATGTGACAAAGAAAATGTGTCGAAGGACCTGGTGAAAATATGCCCAGAATAAAGCTTTTGTCGTACAATCTTTATCATTAATTTCAGACCTGTGGCAACAGATGCAGTTTGAAGATGGCAATCTAACCTGAATGAATTGAAATTGTTAGTATTCTCCACTTGTAATAATCATATCAGAATCATACAAAACTTAAAAGTCTCAAAATGGCACAATTATTTCTGGTGTGTTATTTGAAGTTCCTTGAATGTTATTTCCTATTTCCCTAAAGACCAGTTACCCCACAATAGTAACCCCCCTTTAGCAGGTTTGCATCAACAACAGAGCATTTATAGGAATATAAATCTGGAACAAATTATGTTTTCAAAGTAATGGTGGCCATGTTTTTCATTTGTGGTCATAGACATATCTCATGCATTTCCTCAGATCTTACTGGTCAAAAAGAACGAATATCAGAACAATGTTATGTGCTTAAATGTAGGCTTTAATGGTTTAGTGGTTTAGTGATTTATATTGCTCATGTTCACATAAAAGGCTAAATGTTTATTCAATCCGTTTTGGGACTGTGATTATGGGTTAAACATACTGGTGACAAAACAGTGTTGAATCTTTGAAGTTCTTCCCTGCGTTGTAAATGGGTGGTAGATGAATCAACGTTGACAAGTACATATTGGAGCCTATTTTAATAGGACCTTACATTGCTTTTCTTGGTTTATGTGCAGCATTCTTCCACAGTCCAAGGTATTCTCAAACACACTTTGAAACTAACACACATGCACTTGAATAGGTGAAAATGAAATCCCGTTGATGCATCAGCTAGCCATATTCCCCCTTTCAGACCTCCATGGTTGCCTTATTCCTTAGCCACTGCAAAGGCGTTGCTCATAATTATGATGGATTGGACTGCGGCTCTCCTTTCAGGCTCTGCACTGTAATTGTTTTGCAGATGTTGCAGATGTGACATGCATTAATAATAAGAGGGGGGCACAGACAAATCAATGGCGCTCATCCAATTTTCCCTATGCAGCAGGGGGGAAGGGGGTTCGAAAAAGATGGGGATTAAAGGCCTTCCTGGGCTCAGCCTCACCAGAGATACTACAGAGATTTGTGCGTAATGAAACCTTATTTCGAGGTCAGCCTCCATAGCCCGATTACAGCTTTATAAATCGCTGCATTTCTATAACAGAAACTGTTTCATGAGGAACAACCTAAATGGGATGTGTATGTTTAAATGGGTAGGTGTACCACTCAGACTAGCTGAACAAGTAACCGCCACTATGCGTGACTCATTGCTTCAATCAGGCATGGTCCTCATTATTCAAACAGCACACAATAAAGTCAGCATTAAGAACAACAAGGATATGATAGGAAAGTACACAACTGCAATTCAGCAATTGGTCTTTCGAAACCAGATTCGTAGAATGTAGTTTCCACATTAAATGTAAATAATGTTGTGGATGACAAGTTCAAAGGTGAACATCTGAGAACTGCAATTTGTCCTAAATTCCAAACATACACGCCCTCTCCTGGCTGACATATATTTGAACACATTAACACAACTATTTACACAACTATTTCTTAATAAACCAGCTGTGTTGACGGCTTACTGCATGGTAATAAGATCATTTGTTGGCAACCAAAAGCTTATTTTGCAACCGAAAGACAAACCAATGTCACAATCATAACATCAACCCTTTGTTTTAAATAGAAGCAATGCATGGCTTTTATTTGGAGGCTAACGTCTCCCTCTTGTGTTTTGCAGGACGCACAGAGGGAAGCTTCGTGGATGGACTCTGAGCAGACCAGATGGAAACAGAACAGTCTAGCCATGAGACGGAAGAAAGTCTGATATTAGCACAATTTGGCACAACTCAGGACCCAAACCCAACGGGTGCCACCAAACTCCACAATGGAACCCAGTCTCCCGATGAAGTGCAGATTAATGGACACGAGAACTGGAACCATTACAAACCCAATGCAGGGGTCAACTCCATGAAAAGAACTCAACAGCAGTGCAACAGCCCTGGTTCAGAACAGGGGCTTTTCAGTCCAGGGCCTTACACCATGAACGGGGAGCTGAAGCATGCCCTCCCAGACAATTCTTTGTTGGTTCACCAGCCTAAGAAACCCAAAATGGACTTGGAAATTAAAGGAGAGGAGGATATGAGCTCCAGTCTGGTAGAAGACTTTTCGGAGCTGACAAAGGAGCCAGATTTTGACTGCAATGGCCTGCAGGAGACAAAACTGGACAAAACTAATGGAAATTTCCCAAATGGAGATATCTTTGGACATTCAAGACAACCATTTTCCATTTCCAATGGTGCTACAGCCTCCCCACCAACGATGGAAGGCAACCCGGGTGATCTCTTAGAGAAGACACTGTCTCAGTATTACCCTGAACAGGTTTCCATTGCGCCACAACCATCTGGTTCACTGCCAGTGGCTGTCAATGGATCTCTAGCAAAAAAGCTGCCCAATCAAGGTGCTCAACACCTCCCTCTAAGCTCAGGTTACCAAAATTCAACTCAGATGCCTGCCACACTGCTACAGAAACCCAGAACCGGCCACAATAATGAAAATGGCTACAACTCCACTCCCTATACAGTGAACGGATACACCAAGAACTACGAAGCAGAACACCGACAGCAGCAAGCTTACCCTGGCCAGGAACGTGACTTTGCACTCGGGCAATTGGGAGAGCGGCCTGCCAACGGCTCACAGCATCAAAACGATCTCAAAGGCTATCCAAAGAATCCTGACAGCATGTATAAGAAATCTAACCAGGAGTTTATTCAGAATTCCTTCCCGGAACACAACATGCCTCCCCAAACAGAGGGATGTGAGTCTGAGAATTTTCCCAACCTAGGATTAGAAGGAATGAGGCAGAGTGAGGAGCCTGGTTCTGGCAATAAATCTGAAAATGATGGGAGTCCTCAGTACAACATGCAACCCCAGATGCAGCACTTTCAACAACGTTCTGAGAGCTTGTGCCAAGCCGGGCCAGACAGAATAGGCTCCATGGGGCCTAAACCGATAGTCAGACAAAGCACACCAGGAACACAGCAGTCTCATCATTCTGGGATTGAAAATGGACTGGATAGCCAGACCCAGCAGAGCAGCAACTTATCATGCACCACGCCCGGCCAGGGGCAGTGGATGGATCGAAACCCAGCTCAATCTGAGCAGCGCTTGAGCAGTGGTCCCCCATCCAAAACACAAGAGCAAGATATGTGGGAAGACTTTCTGAACAGACCTCAGTCAGATCAGCAGCCACCAAATCCAAAAGTCAATGGGCAGATGTTGCAGACAGACACCGTGCAACACTTTCAAACCCAGGAAGGCTTTACAGATAACACTTCAGGGCCTAACACTTTCCAGCCCCAGCAGATGAAACAGGAGCAAATGCAGGCCCAGTCTCATTGTGCTCAAACACAGCACAACACTGCCCCTGAGTGGCAGCGATCCACTAAAACAACTCCAATGCAGCAGGTTCTTTCCCAGCAGTGCAACCTTCCTGACCAGACCAATCACTGCTATCGCACTTCCATGCAGCGCGAGCACTTACACGACGTAGACCAAGACCTGCAGGAAATACTGTCACCAGAGTTCTTACCAACACAACAGCACTGTCTGGAACGGCCCATGTCGCATCCGCCCCAGTTTGAAGCGCAGCAGCTCAAGTCCCCCGACTACAGACCCCACAGTCAGCCTCATCCAGGGCAGCAGCAGTTCCAGCCAAACCAGCAGGGGAGAATTTCTGTCCAGTCCAATATCCAACACACTCAGCAAGGAGACCAAGCTTTTGGTTACAACAATGCTGTGGACAGGCAGCAACATCTGAGGCAACAGTTTGGTTCAGTGAATCAAGGGATCCGGGGCTGCCACCCGCAGCAGCAGCCCACACAACATTGCCATCAACCGGACCACACTAACTTCCAGAACATGACGGCACGCTCAAATGCCCAAATACCACAGGGCACAGTTAACCAGCAGGTTTCAGGGCAGATGTATCCTAAGGAGCAGCAGCAGCAGAAAGATGTGTGTTCTCAATTACAGAGAGGATACCAACTACCTCTTGGACCTGGAGGGAACCAGGGAGACTTTCAGAAGTACGCTGCTTTGCGAACGCACCTTTTACAGCGGCAGGAGCGCCAAGGGCCACCTTACCCACCTCAGAGCCTTGGTGACAAACAAGGGCCAATACCGGTGAAAATGGAAAATGGACCACGATTTGCATCACCAGGAACACATCAGCAGGAGTATCAGAGGCGAGAGATGGTCATGGGAAATCCACAGGTCAAGCAGGAGTTTACCCAATCCATGTGCAAACAAAGCAACAAGCCAGGGAGCATCCTGGCCAACATGGAACAAAGTCTTAGGCAGTATCAGCTTTCTCCTGTGTTTGAGAAGAAGTCATTTGTCCTCAATTCCCCTCAGGTAAAGGTGGAGTCCTCGGGGGCTGTCACAATACTGTCAACAAATGCAGATATGTGTGGAGGGGAGTCAGGGATCACTCCCAGCCCTAATAGAAGACACAATGACTTCACCCCTAAGAAGGAGCCTTCCCTCCAGAGCTTCATTGAATCTCCTATGAAGCTACTGGATACCCCCATAAAGAACCTACTAGACACTCCTATCAAGACACAGTACGACATTGCATCTTGTCACTGTGTTGGTGAGTCGCCTATTTGTCTTAGGAAAAACCCAGATTATTACATTCTGTCAAATACAAACTGATACCCTAATCTCATGTATAATGCCATTGATATTTGTTTTCTTCCTAGAACAAATCAGTGAGAAGGATGAGGGCCCTTATTACACCCACTTGGGGGCAGCGCCAAGTGTACCAGCTATACGAGAGGTCATGGAGAAAAGGCAAACCATCCATTTATTAAATGCCTCAAATTTGAGATGCAGTTGAAGATGACTCATAACCCCATAGTGTTCAGCACTTATATTGCTCTTCTGTCATCTCTCTTCAAAGGTCTGGGCTAACTGGTCCTGCCCTCAGAATTGAAAAGGTCATTTACACGGGCAAGGAGGGGAAAAGCACACAAGGATGTCCTATTGCCAAATGGGTATGAAGGTTTTGCATTTCATTTGTATAAAGGATATGTGTAGTCGCCAAGGTATTGAACTCCCAGCCAAAAGTACTGGGCTCCACCTTCGATAGGTCCAGAGCATACCAAAAAGTATTTTGATGGCAAGGTGCTTGGCGCCTTCCTGCCCATTATATCATCCATATGAATGTACTTTGGATAAAACGTTCTGCTTAAATAACCTTGTGGAAAATAATATTTACACTGTATTGGTCTCAACTGGTAATATGTACACCTGCCCATGTCTGTGTGCATTGCAGGTGATTCGGCGTGGCAGCCTTGAGGAGAAGGTGCTGGTGTTGGTCCGGCAACGAGCCGGACATACGTGCGAAACCTCCTGCATTATCGTGGTCATTCTAATATGGGAGGGCATCCCCAGAAGCCTGGCAGACCACCTCTACCGCGAGTTGAGCACCACTTTAACCAAGCACGGAGCCCACACCCAGAGACGCTGCGCAATCAACGAGGAGTGAGTACAACTGACCACCACTTCCCTTCCAAGAACAGTCACTTGGATTTAAATTCTTTGTAATTTTAACTGAATTTTCACATCTCCTTATAAAGCAGTTAAATATATTAATCATCATGAGTGAACATATTTGGGTTCTTTTTTCAATGTACATCTTGACTACATCACTACGACTACGTTATGTAGGAGGACGTGTGCCTGCCAAGGACTCAACCCTGAAGCCTGCGGGGCGTCCTTCTCGTTTGGCTGTTCCTGGAGCATGTACTACAACGGCTGCAAGTTTGCTAGGAGCAAAATCCCAAGGAAATTCAAGCTCGTCGGAGATGATAGTAAAGAGGTATATCCTGAAACTCATTACTGATTTGGTAACGTGATACAGGTAATAAGACATCTTTAATATTTTAATAAATACTTCTTTTTTTTCTAGGAGGGAAAACTGGAGCAGAATCTACAAAACTTAGCAACTTTGATGGGGCCAATGTATCAAACATTAGCACCTGAGGCGTATGCTAACCAGGTACTTTTTAAACCAGTAATTTGGTTATATATCTTCAAATAAAATACTAATGATTCACATCAACAATATACATTTTATGTAATGAGCCTGTTGAATACTTTAATGTGTAGGTGGAACATGAGCACAGAGCTCCAGATTGTCGTCTTGGGCAGAAAGATGGCCGTCCTTTCTCTGGGGTCACCGCTTGCATGGACTTCTGTGCACATGCTCACAGAGACCTCCACAATATGCAGGGTGGAAGCACTGTGGTAAGCAAATCCACAGGAAACTATATGGTGCTACAATAGCACAGTCACATACAATATTAATGTCCGAAGCCTTAAACAATGTGTTTCTACTGTACATTGTATGTATGAATATTCAGTTGAATGCTGCCACTATGCACTTCATATAATCAATATATAATTATATGGTTTAAAAAAAAATCGGAGATACACGAGTCTGTTCTTTAAACGCAAAGATGGATGTTGTTCAGTATAGAAGTTGTAATAAGCATTTAAAATAACGCAAACATCAAATTACCTATTTCCTTCAGGTTTGCACCTTGACCAGAGAGGATAACCGGGAGGTAGGCGAGATTCCAGAGGATGAACAACTTCATGTCTTGCCGCTGTACAAGGCATCCAGTACGGATGAGTTCGGTAGTGAGAAAGGCCAGCAGGAGAAAATCAAATCCGGTGCCATACAGGTCCTTAATGCCTTCCGACGCCAGATCCGCATGCTCTCAGAACCGGCCAAGTCCTGCCGGCAGAAGAAGCTGGATGCCAAAAAAGCGGCGGCCAACAAGAACGCCGGCCTAGACATTAAGGCAGAGAAAAACCTTGTCAAGTCAAAGGCTGGCACTTACGAAAATATTGCTCAGACCACTGCTGTGACGGGTCAGTGGATCATTTATCTGTGGTGCCTTATAGTGATTAATGCAGAGTATTAATGTGTCATTTAATTATGACTTTACTTGATCTGTCAATGGTAAGCTAATTAAATCCTTGGTCGTTCTTGTGTTTCTTCCAGGACCTATACCAGGGGCAATGGCAGCGGCAGCACAAGCAGCTCTGTCGCCGCACCGCCTTGGAGTCCACCCACAGCAGCTCCATCAACAGCAGCACGCCAACATCCTCCCCACGTACCCAGGATCCCCACACCCGGCCAGTTATCCGGGGTTCCCTGTCCACCCTGGATCCTTTCCGAGCACTTCAAAAGCAGGTGGCATGTACCCCACGGCAACACCAACAAGCCCTTACCCGTCTCCACTTCATGTTCCCAACTCCTACATGAATGGGGCAAACTCTCCTTACCCGGGGTATCAGTGTAACGGAGGAATGCCCCTTGATAATTACCACCCTTATTATGCATCCAACCCAAAGCACCTTGATATATACCGGCAACAGAGGCCAGCGCTGTACCCAGAGCAGCAGTACGGTGTACAGCAACGATATCCACCCAGGTATGGAGAGCCGGGTTTACAGGTCAACGGATACAGCCCCTGCAGCATGAGGCCAGGTGTCCATCCCATGGGCACTTACTCCCCCTATGGACCTAACGGAGCAACAAATGCACATCTTATGGATGCCCTCTCCAGAGCCCCCTCAACCCACCCTGGGCTGAACTACGACGTTGCCATGAAAAGCGGCAATCAGTACGGAGGATACCCAAATCCGTACCTACCCCAGAGTCCACAAATGTTCCCCCCTGGCCAAGATCCCTTTCGTATGCCCATCAAGCAAGAAATGGGGCTTCCAGGCCCACATGTGCTTCCCCCTGTGTTAGGTAATGAGTGTCAAACCCCGCAGGCTCAATTTGGGGTTCCCAATGGCAACCTGCAAGGTGCTAGCATTAAACAGGAGCCCGGGACATCAAACACGCCCACAACCCCGCAAAAACCCGAGATGTGGTCAGACAACGAGCACAACTTCTTGGACCCGGACATTGGCGGTGTGGCCGTGGCCCCAAGCCATGGCTCCATCCTCATCGAATGTGCGAAACGGGAACTCCATGCAACAACGCCAGTTAAAAACCCAGACCGCAACCACCCGACACGCATCTCCCTGGTCTTCTACCAGCACAAGAACATGAACGAGGCAAAGCACGGTTTGGCCCTGTGGGAAGCCAAGATGGCAGAGAAAGCCAGAGAGAAGGAAGAAGACGCCGAGAGGAACGGGGGTGAGGTTACGCCCAGTAAAAGTGGTGGAAAGAAAGGGGTCAAACGTGAGCACCCAGATCCATCTGAACCACCCCGGGAGCCGACTTACAAGCGTTTCATCCAGACACTCTTGGAGAGCTCGCAGTCCAGCACTACCAACACCTATGTCAATACAACCCCCTACGCCTTCACTAAAGTCACAGGGCCCTACAGTCGATTTGTATAGGCCAAGGGAAGGATACCAAGGAATTGGACATTATATTCCTACAAATAGGTGCTATATTTACTAGGGATGACATACAAGAGCCCCAAGCACCCCTGGTCTGATACATAACACTCCTCATTTTCCACAGAGAAACAGTGTTAGAAGACATGTGAACTTCATATCAGTTATGATGGAAAGCACCCTCTCAACAAATCTTTCCCTCTCTAAAAAGCAAGCTTTACTTGTAAGTTGACCGACCCAACATAATATTTATTTTTGTTTAACTGCTTTTTGCAAGATACACTGTCAAAACGCTGGTGCTGTCAGTCTGATACAACAGGACTTGTTTATACTGGAAACAAAGTTTCTTTTTTATAACCTATGACTATTTTTCTTAAAAGATATTCACTTGGGAGATAAAAAAACACTGATTCTGCAATAGGTCTAACTTCTGTTAAACAATACCTAATACTGTTTTCTTTAATCAAAACGCTTTTACAGGATAGCAGCACCACTCAATAATAATTATTATGACAGCACTTTTGATAAGATAAATGCTACCGCTTCAAATCTGAATTGTTAAGTTTGTGCCAATTTTGCTCGAAGACAAGAATTACTTCCTAATGAAATTCACAGTTAAATTGAAATATGCATTACAAAAGGATTAGGAGTGTAATTATGGTCTATACAACCGAGAACATTTATTATTTTCACTTGCGTTTTATTGGTGCTTCTTTCACTTTTCTATGTCATTTATACTGTCTATTTTAAATTGAGCCATCCTTATGGTGCTTTTTTATATTTTCATGAAACACAAAATCAATGTACAGCAACTTGATTTGCAACGGGGTTCAAATTCTGTCGGGCTGTTTCCTGGTTTCCGGCCATGGGTTCACTGAACAAATCTGATACTGAATATTTCATTTAGTCTTGTGACTGTTGATTTCACTAAACCTGTTTCGTTGGTAAACTGAAAAACATGAGGATGATTAGGTCAGTGGTGCTGGTATTTCAGAAGGCAGCTGGCATGCTATGGGGGTCTTTAAAAGGTTGTAAAACCAACTGTAAGATACAAAAAAGTTTTGTACAGTAAATTAATTTTCAAATTTATGCTTAAGATTTTAATGTTGTAAAGAAGTAGTCTCAGACTTTTTTTAATTTTATGTCTTATGCGTTCATACTGTTTTTATTTCATATGGTGCTATTTGACATAGTAGTTACATAATGTGAGACTCATGGGGCTGATGAATGATATACAGTACCTACCTGTCATATACCTCAGAACATGCTTGGCAATAGGATAACATTACAAAGGTTTATTTTAGTCTTTTATCCTTCCTCGATTACTCAAAAACGTTCACACTCGCTGAATATTCAGGTTACCAACAGGCTGAGAAGTTTATTTCTTTCCCTTTTTTGTTATCGATCTGCTAGAAAGAATTACTTAAACTTGAAGCTTTGATGTTACTGCAAATCAGGGACATTTTCAACTACGTACGTCTAAACCTCCATCTTTATTCAGTTTGTCTTTTTCGCCTCATTCAGGGACTTGCCTTCAGAATCAGTTATTTTTGAAGCCATACCTAAAACAAAACTTATTTTGTAAGTAAAGCAACCATCATTCATAAGTTATTTTATAGTTAGTAGGCTGGTTGTAATCCTATAAAAAGAAAAGAAAAAGGAAGTCATTTGAATTAAATATGCACTGAGTTGACGAAAGGGAAAGTACGACACTTACTTGTGAGGAGTAATGTAGTTTTATTTTGCTAAAAAAGCAATGCCAGGGCAGTTATTATATTAGTTGCACATCATTGTGCTTGGGTATAGTTCAAATTTATTTATAACCACTAAGCAATTGTATAATGATAATTTTACCCCATTTATTTGATTTAATTGATGTGATATACAATGGAATGAGTTATGTATGAGTGACCCCAATCTTTAACATATATTCTATCAATTTCTTAAAGCACTTAATTTCTTTTTCAGGATTTTTTTTAATAAAGAATTACTTTATTTAAAATAGATTGTAAATGTGTTAAAGAAAAATAATTTATGTCACATTGTACATACCATGCATTCGAATTACAGAAATACAACTCACTCTTTGTTGTTGATATTGTAGGTTCATGTCGTTTGGTCAAATATACTAATCCATCAAGTACCAATCCTAAACCTTTTTTTTAGTTGACAGAAAATCCCAGTCAGATAAATCTAGGAAGTTTTTGTAAATACTAGACTCCTTTGCCACAGCAATTTTTTACAGTTATACAATTCGGTTGGCAAAAACCTTCAAAATTTGTATTTGTACCTTTCCCATTTTGTAGAGAAAATTTAAAATTATTATGTTGTACAGTACCCAGCTGAAGTAGCAAGTTGAGCAAGACAAGGTGATTTATAGCGGGTTTTAAGCATAGCCATACTTGAGGATCAACTTTACTTGAATGACTTTCGGAGCTTAACTTATGAATACAAAGGTGCCAAGCTCTGATGTTATGCTAGCAGTTGATAAGCAGAGGTTTGCAATTAGACACTAAAAAGGTAAAAAAAAGTGCAAATTCCTGTTTGTTTTTTTGAGGAAAGAAAAAGGCTCTCCTAGTTTCCCTGAAGTATAGTATGCTAAAAATGGAATTAAAGGTTAGATACTGTAAGTAATGTATTGAACGCAGTTTATTTGAAAGCTGTTCATTATATCATTCCTGTTATTGCTAAGATGTGGGTGTTTTTAATAAAGGTTATATTTATTTAATGCACTTTGATTTGTTTCTCAAATTAATATACATGCCATCCTTGATGTACGGTTTCAATGGTAAGTTTTGAGTGAAATGGGGCAAAGAACAAAATGATTACAGCATAGTTATTTATTTTTTCTAATTAATATATTTGGCCAGTACAAAAGGAAACTGGGTCTTGAGTTCACTTGAGTACGAAGGGTCCCATGATATGAGCTCAACATGCACCCAAGTGTTGAACACATTTTTTTTTAGAAGTGGAAACGATGACAAGACTTCAGCTCAAAAAAATAAACAAATGCTTTCCAATTTAAAATCAAACGAAGCCCCGGTGATCAACGTAATTATTTAGCAAATATAATTGAACATAAACATTTTCCACACATTCTTGAAGTCGAAAATCAGGTTTAGTTATAACAAAATATTCCAAAGGCTTTTTTTTAGCTTAATTAATATATCAATTAATTGAAAAGGGGCATTTCAAAGTGTAATTATTTTGTCTTGTACTAAATTTAGGCCCAACAAACACCAAGCTCATGGCCTCTTTGCATCAATGCGGATGAGGTGCCTAGAAATGAGATAGCATAGGAGACTTCCGGGGACCATAGGTTTGGTTGTTTTGAGCACCATCTTGAGGACGCCAGAGGCCCTTTAGAGAAAATGCCACTTGTCCACTGTGCAAGGGAATACATGTATAAAAAGGCAAAGGTAAGTAGGCTAAAGAAAAAAAAAATTTGTTTGTGCTTCAAATCAAATCATAAAATATGGTTAAACCGGTTTCACAACATACATTTTATTATTTTGATTAGGTGTACACTTGATTCAATATAAAAGTAAAAAGTTGCATTCCATTATGTGCTCGGAAAGCTTCCCATTAGAAACAACTTTGGTCAAGTACAGGCCAACGGAAAAGACACCTATAGAAAAGACACCTCTAGCCATTTTCTATGTGTGCTTTTGAGCATTAAATGGAAGACTTCAAATGAATAGCTGGTCATTTATTAGGGTTTATTCATGATGTTATCTAATGACTAATGTAACTAATCGTTTACCTTAAGTAGTAACAACTCCCTCTTTTGTGTTGTTAAGTAGAACATGTTAAATAGTGAACCTTTCCAGTGTTTTGTGTAAACTCACCACTAGGAGATAAAGGAAGGGCACTACTCAACGCAGGAGCCTAGGAAAGCAACAAGATTAAAGGTTTACAAAAACATTATCAAATGTGTAGGTATGGTGTTGGTGTTCATTCATTCATCTTACCGATTCAACGACTTTTCTGGCGTCCTCCGAACTGCATATGTAGGGGCTCTCACAGACGGATGTATTTTTACTGTTATCAATGAAAAGAAATTCATAAACCACCACCCCTATTCCGAAATACAACTATTGACTTGCATTGATAAGGTTCTATTGAAACATCATACATTTATAACATAGACACATATTCCATGTATGCACTCACCAATCTATCTCGCCACTGACTGCATTTTTCTGCATGAGGGTCTTCCAGTGCTCATGAGTAGATTGAATGACCTCTAGGGCAAAATGCTTCACAACATTTCCAATAATGGATCGAGAGAGAGAACAGATCCAACGTGTTATGTAGTGTTTTGGTGCTGTCCATATTAACGCATAAAAATGTTAGAGGAGCATCAATAACGACAATGTCGAAATTCAACATTCGAAGTTGACTTACCTTGTCTTTAAACTGCCCATTGAAGGCAAATTTGTTTCCAGGCTTTCCGTCTGGCACCTTGTATTTTTTGAACCAGTCAACCGTGGCTTCTAAATGGCCAGGCTTCTGTTTACGAACATCGTCTATACCTAACACACACACACACCTAATAAATATAAAAGGCTATATCGGACACAATACCTGGGGTTGAGACAGAATATTTTTATATTTGTTCAGTAGCTAGGTCAATGTATGTGTCCTACAATTCAGGTTTTGGGCATCTGGGTCATCAGCGTTGATGGCGATGATCTTCCAGTCGGTTTCGCCCTCGTCAATCATTGCCAAGACACCGAGAACTTTAACCTGGATGACCTGGCCAGGCACACACACCTGAGGAGGCGCATATAGACAAGAGTGGCGTGATGAGGTCGGAGGTCGGAGCTGTGCACTTGTCTTATTGTGTTGGTGAACACAGCCTGATGTGCAGCTCATACCAGGGAGCCCAAATCACACACATCTATGGGGTCATTGTCTCCACAGCAGCCTGTGTCTTTGTCCGTGTGGTTCGGGTCTTCCCAGGTCTGCAAGAACATTGTCTGTCAAAACTTAATACAGGTGGAAAACAGGATCGTTTGGGTTGATAACATTCAAGCGTCAACCATCACATCAAGATCTTCAGGGTTTGCACATCCGTAGTGGAGTGCGTAACCTCTCTCACAGGCCCTGTTACAAACACGTACTCTGTCAGAATGCTTAATGTGTCATATATAAATGCTAAAAACAATAAGAATAACAGTAAATGAGGGTTTCCCACCTGTGGGATTGCGCCGTAGTTCCAAATGTAGCCCTTGTGTGGGAAGACGTTGGCAACGTAGCGCAGCGCTCCTTTCTTCATGTCCTGTTTGATTGGGTTCAGCGCCTCTTTGGTAGCAATCTGGAGGATGCGGGACAGCAATGGAGCCTCACTATCTCTACAAAGGCTTGGAACTCAAAGAGGCCATTTTGATTGGATTGGATGTCAGATTTTTGTGAAGATAACATTACATTGCATCCCGTTTGTCAAGACCTCCGGGTTAATTGTTGGCAGTGTCTTTGTAGAAATGAGAATAAGCCAGGATTTTTGCTCTGGTCCCCCACTCTTGCAGCGTACGAGCAAGCTGACATCTGGTCAGCTTGCAAAAACTAACTTTTCTGTCTGTTGCGCCTCTGTTTTTGTCTCAGAGTCCAAGGAGTGACGCAGAATCAAAGTGAATTTGTTCTTTCAACTTAGCAGAGGGGAGGGGGGGGAGTTGAAAACAAATCATGGCTAGTTTACATCTCGACAATGTCTACACTTAACCTGGGGTCCTATCAATTCGGCCCACTCCATAAAGGACAACATTCATTTACCTCCATTTTAGCATTTGACCATCGAGGTACCTCGACAACCATGTTGAAAAGCACCTGAAATGGAAAGTCATAGCAATTAATACAAATTAGTATTAACTGCTAAAAAGTGAACAAGTGCTTGACTAGCAAGGCATTACCTCGTTCTCCCCTTTCTTCATTTTCTTTGTTGGGACATCACTGTCCTAAAACAAGGAAAAAATAAACACAACAATGGTCGCTTGCAATATTTCACTTTGTTCACTGTATGCCAAAGTAAACTAAGCCAGAGTGATTTTTATCACAAGTCACCTTTTCCACCTCAGCGTGAAGTGGAATGTCATGGAATGGTGAGATGTATTTTCCTTCAGAGGTCTCTAGAAGAGGGGAAAATACACAGACCAGCAGTTAGGATCCTTACCCTAGGATAGATAGGTCATTAGAAAACGGGGCCGGTTTGACTGTCAATTAACCCGGTGAAGACATTATAGGATGCAAACTATCCCTTAGTTTGGTGTGTCCAATTGTTCTTTTCCTCCAGTCTTGCCGTTTCATGTATTATCTTATCGCATCTGAGTATTTACTGTTGAAGAAGATATGGAGTGCATGTACCTCGATCACACAGGTGACTATACATGCTGCAGTTTCCCGTTGTGTCAATCCCACGCATTCTAACATTACTCCCAAAATGTCGTTTTTAATGAACGTAACAAAAGGCAGAAACGTGTTAGTAGTCCTTTGAGACATTCATTCCAATGTTTTTAATGACAACTTCGTGCAGCTAACGTGAACACGTCACGTAAACAGGTTGGTGTTGTGAACACTGGAGCACAAATAAAGGACTCCATGAGGCATGGCATCAGTCAAAAACGATTAAATAACACTTCATAACCATTCAGCCCCCACAACCAAGCCGTGACGGTCACTTCAGCCATTAAAAAAACGGCACATTTTCACTTGACCTCGATATCGACCACCTTGCTAACCTAGCATAGATGTTTTTTCACGTGTTCACACGGCGGCTAAAATAACTTGACACAAACGACACGTTTGTCCACTGCTATTTATAAGACTTACTGAAATAAATCCTGTAGCTCTGAGAGTTGGGTTGTCCTCTCGCCTCTGTGTTATAGTGAGACATTTCTCTGGAGTGCAGCGCTGCTGGTCGCCTGACGAACTGCCTTTTGGCGGCAGACTGTGAGCTAAAACACTTCACTACGTTTCCCAGTGACAAGCGCACGAGAGCTCTCATTGTAGCCGCTCGGTCTCGTGAATTCTCCCGAACGAGAGCTCGACGTGAAAGGCAAAACTACGGAATCCACGATGGACAGTTGAGTTGTACAACCAACTTCCGGTAGGATTTTCAAAGTAAAAAAGAACATAATTACAAAAGGTCGCACATTTTTGTTTCTAATATTACACACTTATATTATATAAAGTGTCTACACTTAAACTGTTAACAGCAAATGGTGAACTGTTTTACTGAGGAGGCAAGTCCTCAACGTAGCTACGTACATGTTGTAGTTCTTACTATGAAGACAGAACGTTTATCCGGACCTGTTGAGAAGCCCCTGACCGCAGCCCGCAGGACCTGTTCACCGTGGAGTCGAGTGGTTGCCTTGGTTACCGATGACGTAGCCATGCCTCCCTGTCACGATGTGTCACGAGCACACTGCCACCTTTGTTTACCTTTTTTATTATCACCCAGGGTATTTACAATACCTACAGCCATACGCTTTGCCGTACATATACGTTCAATAGGTCTGTTTTTACTAGACTAGCCCCAGAACCATAAACCATGTACTAGTTTGTTTATAAATAATTTATAAAATATAAAGTAATGTATAAAATAATAAATAATAATAATTTAATTTATAAATAATACATTGGTTGTGATAGTAGTTCTATAATTAGTTGTTTATTTTTATTAGCTAGCTTTATTAGCTTGATACTAAACTGATACTAAAAAGCAACAAAGTAAAAAACCAAAGACTTTCTTAAGCTGCCCAAGCAGGTTACATTGAATGAACATCTGACACCATTTGAATTCGGGAGTGATGGCAGCACCTGAAGTCAATAATGAGATCAAAGTCCTTTTATCCATTGTGCCAAAAACAAACAGGACTGCCAGCTGTCCACAGGCCTCACGTTTTTCTGCTTTGTACCGCGAGGTATGTTCAAACAGCATCTATACATATTCACACCAACTACAATAACCACACCAGCACACACCCTGATTCATATAGTCAGTGTGTCGGAGGTTTCTGATGTGATGCTAAGATGGAGCCCATTCATGAATCATTAAGCTGTGCCTTCATGTATCTACATATTTAAGATGGTTGGATTTATGGATATGGCTTGAATTCATGTCACAGAATACTCACACATTCACAACGGAATGCATTTGTTTGCATCTAACAAGAAATTATATAATCCAAATAACTGAATGTTATACTTTATATGGGTGGATGCGCAGGTTTTTGATGAATACGCTCCATGGTGATCAGGAAACGTAATACCAGGCCCTATTATCTGCTCTCTGGTGGGGAGGAGAATGCAACCATTGTCATGGCTCTGGGTGAGAATTCAAGTGTCTGGTTGCCCTCTCACGCTGGCGTTGTGCGCCTGGCCCTGGTGTTCATAAATGACTAGGCTCACCAATGAATACTTGACCCAGTGAAGAACAGCTTGCATATGGAGCAGCAGGTTATGTGAAATATTAACTTTTGAATTGTGTGCTGTATTAAAATACACATGCAGACATAGCATAGAAAATGGGTTAGGCTTCTATTCACACATGAGGAAAAACACACATATGATGATAAGTTATGATGATGATGAATGCTTTTTGGACCGCATGCATCCAACAATCACATACTTTCCGCTATGTATTCAACAGTCGCCTCCACTCGAGTATGATCAATGCAGTAACGTCATGTAGTTGAGTGACGGAAAATAAATGATCTGTGTAAACTTCAGATCGTTGCTATGGCTACCTTTTATGATACAGCTTGGTGGGGTGTATTATATCCCAGGTTATCCCTGGTATATTATTCATAATTATCATCAACCATGTATGTTTGTAAAGTAGGATTTGTTTCTTTGTAAACTGGGCCACCGTTAGATCGTAGGACAGTTTAGTCAAATACAATGAATCAATCAAACCAACCCAGGTTCTATCCCTGAATACTACGGCCATCAAGCGCTCCATGCTGACACAACACATCACCCAGGGTCTATCACACACACACACACACACCCCTACCCCATTACACACAGGCACACACAAACAATTCACACCTACAGGCAATCGAGGGCATCTAATAAGTCTGCATGTCTTGCAGTCGACGGCGTTTATCTGAGCTATTCTGCTTTGGGTCTTAAGCGCAACAACATCGCTGTGCCACGCGGATATCAAAGTGTGAACATTTATATTATGTCAATAAGCCAGTGGAGGCTGGGGTCTGTATTAATTGGGTAATCTCACAATATATTCTGTGAAACACACACAACTATATATAAACCAAAATCATTGTGTTGCAGTTTCAAATGTCACTTTTACAACTTTTCCAAGCCATGATGCAGGCAACATTTTAATAACTAGTGCAACTTCTTAATACTAAATATACACACCTCTGCCCCTGAAGATATTAAAAAAAGAGGTCAGAGGTCAAACACCTCAGGGAATGATTAACAGGAGACGGCAGATAGGACAGAGTTCATGGAAAGGTATGTATGTATGAATATAAGGGTTGAAACATTCATACGTTCATATATGTTTAAATGTTTGATTGTATATTTACGCTGGCAGTCAGTCTTCGTAGTCACTGCTCGACAACATTGCTGTCATTTATAACCATTGTAAGATTGTCATTTGTAGTTTGGCACAAAGTGAACTTTGGAATGTCGCCCCTCAGCCCCGATGAGTTCCATCTGTGAGGTAATGCAGATTACCCGCAGATTGAGGCATGCTGACAGTCCAGTGGCACTTGTTCATTATTGTTTGACTAAATGAAGAGGTATGTGCTGCCTTAGTCACAAGGTTCATGGACCCACACACACACACAAACACACACACGCACACTACTATTTTATGTGCCTTGACTTTACAAGCAACCCTAAACTTTCTCATTGCATAACATGTAAATGTTTCCCCCTGCAGTAGTTTGACCCAGAACGTCTCGCCCCATTCAACCTTGCGAGACACACCTGCTTAGAAAGTATAAAAATGTATAAAAAATAAAAGTATTCTTTGCAGGAAGGTAATTCCCCCTCTAACTCTGTCGCTCCATTCTACCGGAATGATCCACAGACACAAGAGGAAGCAGAGAGCATGCAGGAAGGGGGCGGGGCTTCCCAGCCTTCTGTGACAGGTATAGAGTCACAGGGGCCGGCCCTTGGAGCACCTGTGCAGAAGTGAGAGGCAGTCGGTACACTGACAGCAGTACACCTGTCGCCCTTCCCAGGCGCCTCTCTTTCTCTCCCTCTCTCTCCCGTTTCCTACCCCTCCTCTCCCTCTCTTCCTCCGACCTGCTCTCTGAAGACACGCCGACATGTTCCGGTCCAGCAGCAGGGACCGCTCTGTCGACCGGTCCGTCAGTCCGGCCGGCGGAGGGACTGAGAAGGACAGGGAGAAGGAGAAAGACAAGGAGAAAGACAAGGAGAGGGCAGCGGTGAAGAGGAGGAACAGGCCTGTGTTCCTGCGCTACCTGGAGAGGAGGAAGACGGACTCCATCGTGGATGAAGACATGGCCGGGGGTGACATCAACCTGGGAACACTGGTGAGAAGGAGTCAGTCCGACAAGACGGAGTACAGCGCCAAACTTAAAGGTACACAACATAATGACCTCCCGAGGGAACGGGGAGAAGGCCATGGCAACAAACTTTGCACGTACAAGTCAAGGGGGTTGTTTGGTCGTGTTGCGAAGCCTTCTACACACTTTTACCTTTCACTGCTTTTCTATTCGCTTTCTGACAGCGTTTGGTGACATGAATTGATTGTTAAAATACTTTCCGATGACATTTTTAACTCCTGGATTATGACATACAGACACACGTGCACGCACACACACATGCACACACAAATATACACAGACAGATAGTGCAAACTACGCCTATAAAATGTATGTCAACCGGGATTTGCATTAGCTTCACGTATTTTCAGTTTTTTTAACGAGATAATTACAATATTACAGGAGGCCATTTTAACTTTGGTGAACTGGATCTTGACATACGTAGACGCAAGGTTTTCTCTCACAAACACAC
>JAOPJJ010000102.1:6704676-6715759 GCA_027122795.1 Enchelyopus cimbrius | reverse complement strand
CTTCTCCCAAGAACACGAAGAAGAAGAAGAAGAAGAAGAAGAAGGGTGGCTTGCAGGACTGTTCCAACATGAAGGCCATTCTACTTCTACCTTTCTATAACATGAACACAAACGACTGAGGTTAGGTCCTAAGGGAGTTAGCTTAGCACAGGGTTGGGTAGCATGCTAGCTAGCCTAATGGACAGGGCAGCAGAGCGTGGCTGGGTGTCCTCACCTTCTTCAGTGTGGAGATGAGTTCTCCGTGTTTCTGCAGGTGCTGCGTGGTCACCTGCAGTGTGCCCAGCTCATCCAGCGCCTCCAGACACCTGCTCACATCCTGGGTGGGGGTGAGGGAGGCTGAATGTGATGTAATCCACCTTCCTGGTACAGAGATCTACTGTGACGGCTAACCAA
Organism: Enchelyopus cimbrius; assembly: GCA_027122795.1. Classification (NCBI taxonomy): domain Eukaryota; kingdom Metazoa; phylum Chordata; class Actinopteri; order Gadiformes; family Gaidropsaridae; genus Enchelyopus; species Enchelyopus cimbrius. The sequence continues at coordinate 6,715,366 of JAOPJJ010000102.1, read as the reverse complement.
ATACTGAAACGTACCGGGTTGTCGATTTTGAGAGATATTTTGATTTCCCCGTGCAACCTTTGCAGTTTGGATTCTGTTGAGACTTCTGTAAAAAAAATGTTTAGGATGAGTGATTGAAAAACAGATACAATTTCATTTTCAAATGCATTGCAGTATTAACTTTTGTCTATACCGCCTGACTATAAGATGAAATATTTAACAAAGGAAACAAAGTTTGTAGCATTTAAAATTCCACGCGAATGATCAAAGCTCCCTTTCAAACCAACTACAGACGTACATGGGTTTGAGAAGGCTAATGTGACAAGCTCGCTGGATAGTCAGGGTTTGGGTCGAAAAGGTTCTCATTTCCTGATGTCAAACGATCCCAGCAGCGGCGAAACCAACATCCGAAGCACTGCAGACGCCTGTCACGAGAGTGCGGTCCATTTGCCAGCACAACAGCTGCTCGTTCCCAGAAGCCGATAAACACTGTGATCATTATCAGGACGCCAACATGTGATCCTTCTGAACCGCGTTCAGCTCACTGCTCCAACAACCGCCAATCCTTCCTCCGATGTGTACTTCATCTTTCACCTCCCCTCCGCCACAGCCCGCTGCGTGGAGTGGAGGGAGGCGTTCCACTGCATGTTTCTCTGGCTTACCTTTGAGGGACCTTTAGGGAATGACAACCTCACCTCTCAGATCTCCTTTCCTCTCGTCCGCTTTCTTTCCATCTTCTTTGTTTTGTCTGCAGGGGGGCAATGAGACAGAAGACCTTTGACGAGGCTAGGCAGAGCCCTGGTTCTGTACGTAGTGAGGTGTGTGTGTGTGTGGTTCTGTACGTAGTGGTGTGTGTGTGTGTGTGTGTACGCGTGGTTCTGTACATAGTGAGGTGTGTGTGTGTGTGTGGTTCTGTACGTAGTGAGGTGTGTATGTGTGGTTCTGTACATAGTGAGGTATGTGTCTGTGGTTCTGTACATAGTGAGGTGTGTGGTGTGTATGTGTGTGTGGTTCTGTAGATAGTGAGGTGTGTATGTGTGGTTCTGTACATAGTGAGGTGTGTGTATGTGTGTGTGGTTCTGTACATGGTGCGGTGTGTGTATGCGTGTGTGGTTCTGTACATAGTGCGGTGTGAACTCACTCCCTGAATTCGTCCGCCTTGCGTCGCCGGATCTCCTTGTCGCCGTCCATGGAGTTCGGAGTTCGTTTTCGATTCTTGCTTTTCTGGTCATCACAAAACAGTTCAGAAGAAACAAACGTCCACTTTAGAGCAGAGGTTTCCCATACATTTCCAAGAAGAAATAAGTCAAATGTATGAGACTTCAAACCCAAATTGTTCTATTATTTTTTGAATAAGGGTTAAAGCCTTGTGTGAGCGTTTGAAGGTCTAAAGGTGGTCTCGGTCTGAGGTGGTCACCTGCCTCCTCTTCCTCAGAGCCGGAGGAGCTGTCCTCCTTGTGTCTCCTCCTCTTCACCTCTGGGTCCTTCCCATCCCCTTCCTTCCCTTTGCTCTCCTCCCTTCTCCTCTTCTTCTCCTCCTGCTGCTGCTCAGCACTCCTGGACTCCTCCACTGCCCGCCTCCTCTTCCTGTCCGCCTCGGCACAGTCCCTGAGGGAGAACCCTGATGTGAGGACCGTCCCTGAGGGAGAACCCTGATGTGAGGACCCTCCCTGAGGGAGAACCCTGATGTGAGGACCGTCCCTGAGGGAGAACCCTGATGTGAGGACCGTCCCTGAGGGAGAACCCTGATGTGAGGACCGTCCCTGAGGGAGAACCCTGATGTGAGGATCGTCCCTGAGGGAGAACCCTGATGTGAGGACCGTCCCTGAGGGAGAACCCTGATGTGAGGACCCTCCCTGAGGGAGAACCCTGATGTGAGGACCGTCCCTACAAGGTCTCTGCAGGTTTCAACAAGTCAAATTTATGACTTTTTAAAGACCATAATTAATACAATTTAAGACCCATTTCACATCGATAATGGCAAAAAAGTACAAAAGACTTGAAGGAAAATTGGAGGCCCTGAATTACTTGCTAAGTATATTAATGAATTTCTTCTATTTTTGAGGACACTATAACGCAGTAGTTACGTTACAGCGTCCTCAAAAATCAAAACATTTAAAAGCGAGACTGAAGTTTATAGAAGTAACATCAATAGATTCAAATCATATTTAAGACCTTTTATGAGATTTTAGGAGAATTTTAGAAATTTTAAGGCCTTAAAATCAAATGATGGTTTTAAGAGGAGGTCTTGCTGGCCCTGAATAGTCTGCCGGCCAAACCATGGTGTCCCTGCCACACACGTTTCTGTGTGTGTGTGTGTGTGTGTGATTACATGTCACTGCCGGAGCCCTGGAGGTCCTGCTGCTGGAGGGAGAGGCTCTTCTCAGACCTGGGCTTCCTTCCCCGTCGCTTAGGACCTTCTCCACCTGCTCACATGCACACACACACACACACACATACACACGCACACACACAGGGCTTGTCCTTGTTCACATTTCCATGGACGCATGCCGGGCGCTGAGAGGGGAGGACTGGTTTACCTGTGGGACTGGTGGGACTGGTGGGACTGGTGGGACTGGCAGGGTGGTCCTCCTTCTCAGAGTCCTGGTCCAGATCTCCCTGGACAGATAGACAGCAGACCGCTGGACGGTCAGACAGAGCGTGCACTGCAGCGTGGGCCGCTATAGCTCTGTTGATTGTAACCGCCAGTAAGGACGGTACTAAACAACGGCCTTCAGAAGGGAAAGCCATTGGAACCACTTGGTCCAGGGAGCATCCAAAAAAGCTCCATGCTAGAACCGCATCCTGGGCGCTCATTGGTACAAAGGAACACGTTAATGAACGTCCACACTCTCTTGAGGAGTGTCTTGAGGCTCCCTGTGGTGCAGAATCCTTGAACATCCTTGAAACCTTTCGGTGATGCCATCACTAGACACATTCACCATACGTCACGGTGTCCAAGCTCTTCTTGGTAAACAACCCACCAGGAACCCACCAGGAACACAAGGTGAGGCAAAGACAGACAGTTTGGGTCTGGGGTTTCAGAGCCCTCTAGTGTTCAAAAGGTAGAACACACCTGTGCTCTCCAGCATCAAGTGACCAGTAGAAGATAAACAGTGACTTTGTCCAACCAGCACCATGACACCAAAATAAAAACCACAACATGAACAACACATTCCTTGCGACCCTGCAGAGACCACCACCACCAGAGCAAACCCCATCGACACCGCCTCCTACCAGCCCCCCCATGCAGTACCTACATCCTGGCTTTGAGGGCCCTGACCAGACACCTCCAGAGACCCTTCCTCCTCCTCCTCCTCCTCCTCATTCTCTTGTCCAGCCTCACTCTCTGGATCCTGAATTCCCCCAGAGACACGCCATAGGCCCGGGGGCAAGTCGGCGGGTTAAACAAGCGGTTGGAAGAGAAAGCAAAGTTAGTGCCAGTGCTGAACCCTCTCGTCCCTCGTCCGGACATCACAGCCTTCAGCAGACCGGCTGGGCCTGACCAACCGAGCAGACGACGCATCAAGGGGACGATCATCTCAGAGGGAAGAGGCCAGCGGCATGTGGGGCGGTGGGTAAGATACAGCGAGACATGCATCACTATGAAGCCTTAGTCAATCTTCAATCAATCATCAATCTGTCAATCACACAGAGAGGGTGTTCACAGCACCACCATCACTACCAGTGTTGGGCAAGTTACTTCAAATGCATAATACATTACTTATTACTTGCTACTGTCATTTCAAAGTACACAATTTTCTTTTCGCTTCAGTAGTAGTTCTGGGTTTGCTGCATAGACTTAGGTTTTCTCCGGTCGGCCGGTCCAATCAGCGACCAGAGCGAGTGGCTGAGAGCAATGACGTATGTTGATTATATATATTATATGTTCCCAATATGAGCATGACCTACGTCGGGCAGATCCTGAGTGTCACTGGGCAGATCCAATGGTTTTAAACTCCAACAGACACCCACCTTCCAGTGAGTTAACCTGAGTCAATTGAGCAATTCCAGACCTTCTGTATAAATGAAATGAAATACGATGGTCTGGTTGGACCAGGCTAGTAACTTTAGGTATTCATATTGAAATTAATAGCGCTAGAGCCTACTACCGTAGATTGTAAAAAAAAAGTCATGACAAGATACACAACCCTTTTTACATTTCTATTCCTGCTGCAGTCATCTTCTCCTCAACCGCTAGTAGTAAGAGGAAGTAAACATTTGCGCAGGTTTTTTTCTCCTTTGCGAATCTCCTGGTGATGGCGAATTTGTAATGCCTTACATCACCACGTTACACCGAAAAGTAAGGCATTACAGTAATGCATTACATTTTGTAACGCGTTACTCCCAACACTGATCACTATCCGCCACGCAGATGCTTTTAGCTCATGCAACTTGGATTGAATTCAGAGACGTCATCATTGGTGAGCAGGTAGGATTTTGGCGCCTTGCCACACTCCTACCTGTATGTTCAGGGTTTGAACTCTTTGGTAGGACTTTTAGAACACCAGCATTTTCTAAATTAGGCTCAATGATAAAGTTCCATTATCCATTTGATAAGCAGGACCTTGCCTGCATCAGTATTTTAATGTGATTGGATGTTTACCATATATAATATCCACAGATGTAGGTGATGGGAGATCTATTGAACATGTTGCTAGAGAGGCCTGTTTTTCAATCTCAGATAACATTCCCCCTACTGACTCTTTTGAGCCAGGTGGTCCGAGAACAATACACACCGCAAGTAACAATTCATAGATTAGTGCTATTTGTGCGTTTGTCGCCCTCTTTATTAGCCCAAGTCATATTAAACTCTCGTGGTGCTAGGTACTACACTTTACTAGCGACAGCATTAGGGGGTGCAGACTTACTGCATGGTTTAAACCCTTTGTCACTCATGAGACTAAAACACACCAAGCGTACCGCTCATGGTGTGCGCGACTGGATCTACTCACTTTGAAGTTGAGCTCTTTGAGGTCAGCGTCCTCCTCCTCTGGACCGCTGTCACAATCCTTACCAGCCATGGTGTCCAGAGATGTGGGCTGTAAACCACACACCAGCAAACATTCAGAACAAACACCACACCTGTGCAGCGATGAGCAAAAGAAGGACATTTCTGAAAGCTTTAACGCACACACACACGCACACACGCACGCACACACTCTTTAGAATTTATATGAAACATCTGGAAGTATGAACAACCAGATTAGACAAAAAAGGCAGATTTAAAAGACAGGAAGGAAGATAAAAGCAATGAGACGTGTACCTTGGGCGCAGTGAGCTCCACCTTTGGATTGTTCTCGATCTCCCACAGGCCTTCATTGAAGCCCTTTCGCTTGTTGGGTTTGGCGTACTTGTCCTTGTTCGGCAGGTAAGGAAATACGTCTTTGGGACCAAGGAACGCACTAATCAAAGAGGGAAAAGCATTTTCAATGTCGCCAACTGCTTATCCAGAATGTCAACTCCCATTTTCACAGACTTAAATTCCTATTGAAGGGTTTTCTGCATCACTTCAGGAATCCTGATTTGTATACACATTAGGTTTAGGTCAACATAGCTCAAATAAAGTAAACAATACAATATTGTGGTCAAAGGTTTTGTTTAACATACATAGTAACTTTGTTGTAATGGGCAAATTCATCTGATAGCGATTGAAAATAAGTCCCTTTACCATAGAAATATTATAGCCGGTTTAAAATGTATCATGAGTTAAGGTCAACAGGACTACTGACGTTTCATGGGTGCCAAAGAAAAATATTGGGAACTTGATGTTGGACGGTTTCACAGCACCGTCAGGTACTTCATCAATCTAGCAGCAAAAGAAATAGAGCAGTTTATAAATGACATCAAAACAGAAGGATGTACCGTATACTTTCTGGATGTTAGTCAGTCCTTACCCTCGCCGGCCAGTGGGGATATCCCTTCATTTTGGCAAAAATCAGATCCCCGGGTTTGTAATCTCGAGCCATATTCACTGTTTTGTCACCTAGAAAAAAGTGTATTAGGTTATTAAACTAGCAATCATCCCCACATATCAAAAGGTTTATTAGGTAATTAAACTAGCATTCATCCCCACATGTCAAAATGTCTATTTGGTAATTAAACTAGCATTCATCCCCACATATCGACAGGTGTATTAGGTCATTCAACTAGCATTCATCCGCACATATCAAAAGGTTTATTAGGTAATTAAACTAGCATTCATCCCCACATATCAAAAGGTCTATTTGGTAATTAAACTAGCATTCATCCCCACATATCAAAAGGTCTATTTGGTAATTAAACTAGCATTCATCCCCACATATCAAAAGGTCTATTTGGTAATTAAACTAGCATTCATCCCCATATGTCAAAACGTCTATTTGGTAATTAAACTAGCATTCATCCCCACACACCAAAAGGTCTATTTGGTAATTAAACTAGCATTCATCCCCACATGTCAAAACGTCTATTTGGTAATTAAACTAGCATTCATCCCTGCATATCAAAAGGTTTATTAGGTAATTAAACTAGCATTCATCCCCACATATGGACAGGTTTATTAGGTAATTCAACTAGCATTCATCCCCACATATCAAAAGGTTGACACGTGCCTCACCGCCTCCAGTGGGCGCGTGCGGTGCTTACTAACTTATTCGTGTGAATTCTGTTTAGTCTCAAATATTAACAACACGAACAACCCTCACAGTGCACGTCACTCACTACATGACGTTAAGTCGTTCATACACAAGCAGTGTTCATAAAGCGCAGTGTTTATAACGCAGTGTGTGTGTGCGTGTGTGTGTGTGTGTGTGTGTGTGTGTGTGTGTGTGTGTGTGGGGGGGGGGGTCCCTAGTGTAATACAGGACATGCTCCAGTGGTCCACCTCAAGTAGCATCGCAGTACACACTTTCAGCACATCAATGCTAACTTAAAGGATGAAATAAATGATGTATGTATACATAAGTCCAGGTGAGATACACAATGTATCTATACATACGTCCAGATGATATAAACGATGTATTTATACATACGTTTTACGCTTTGTTTACCTGAGAAGACGGCGCTGCTCTCCCCGGGCACACTGCACGTTTCCGCTCCCGCGCTGCACTGCAGCGGACCGTACCAAACACAGGACACAGGAGGGGTGGCTCTCTTTTCTCCACCCAATAAATGTTTTAGAGTCATAGGATTTAAATGTTATTTATTTCTTTAAAATAATCTCATCCGTAAGAGATACATTTGAAATATAATTCATATGCCATACTCGTATAATATTAGTTAATATACGATACTCACGTATACGTATACAGATGCTACCCCGGATGTGAATGGACGTAACTCGTGGTGGTGCTGACGCTGACGCACATACTGTTCTGCAGAGACTCCTTACTCGAATTTAAATAACTCAGCAGGTTAACCCTAACTCAATGACCATCCCTTAGTAAAAGGGTTAGGGACATTTCTAAGTCTAACGCTACTACTCACCCCACCCCAATATTTGTACTCCATTCTACTGATTTCCATTTAGTCCTCAATCTTATTTGTATTCAATTTAATGATTATTTAGTATTTTAATACCTGCGCTTGATTGTGATTATAACATTAATGCACGTTTTCTTTTTGTATTAGTTTGAATTTAATTGGATGTTATTACAACATTGTATTGGTTTTACTGTTGAAGAAATGCTAAGATAAGGAGGGGTGGGGGAATCACATGATTCCCCCACCCCTCCCTATCTTAGCATTTTATTAGTATTTCAACCGGTGATAGGAACCCACTCAAATGATCCAAGGTTTGATTCCACCTGTGATATGAACCCGCTCTTATCTCAAGGGTTTGATTCCCCCTGTGTCTCACTACTGCCCCCCGGAGGACAGCCTCGTCTGCTGCAACACAAACTAACCAGGCTGGGATATTTCACATCACAGCAGGGGTCGTTGGGTACGATAATGAATGTTATTTAAAGGCACACACTCGACTAGTCCACTCTGGTGGTAACCAGAGTTCCCGCATTTCATTATTTCATCCATCATTTCACGGCTTCATTTAGTTTTACCAATTAGTTAACCCCGTTGTAGCTGTTTCGTTTTATTTTGTTCACCTGTTGCTTCTTGTTTGTTTCAGTCCACAGAACAGAACGCCTGTTTGTTGGGCTGGACTCGGTAATCTTAAAGGTTGTATCAGCGATTCTAGGCCCAACCCGTGTCTCCGCAGGCAGCCTATGCTCCAATATCCTACACAAAAACAAATGGTATTAGTAAACAAACTTCAGAATCGCTGATACAACCTTTAATGTATGAATGTAATGTAAAGAAAATATATCAGTAATCATGTTAGCCCTTAAATATTATGCAGGATTTTTAAAAATTGATATAAGAAATGGTGGCTTAAAGAGCTATGCAAAGAGTACAACACAATAAATTCAATATTTTCTCAAACTTTTCGGCATTATTTCTAAAGTATTGGTGTATTAGGAGTGCACAGATGAATTGAGGTGCATGGTGCATTGAATGCGTCTTTAGCGCCCTCCTGTGGTTCACTGTCAGATTAGACACGGCTCCTCTTCCAACAGTTACATTCTCCAGTCTTGGTCACTTAGACTCCCTCAACTATTTCTACACATAGACTTTCCATTCTTGGGTGAATAAATGCATGTTTGTGCACAGTGTTGGTACGCACCTGTTGGTGTGTTCTGCATGTGTGAGTGCTGTGCGCAGTGCGGGCCGTCGTGGTGCTGCCGGCGCATCGAGCGCAGTGGAGGAGATGCTGATCCATGTGACGGACAAGCCCATTAGCCGCAGGCTCCCAGAGAAGGCGTTTGGGGAGGCCCGGAGGCCTGGAGGCCCGGAGGCCCGGAGGCCCGGAGGCCGAGGTGGACCAGACAGGGAGGAGGAGGGTGGGGGGAGGCCCAGGAATAACTCAAGGAGCTGGCCACCCCCCCGCCTGGCCTGGGAGGAGGAGACCTTGAGGCTGGAACGGAGCCAGACACGCACATCCTCTGATGCAGCCTTGCTCCTGTAGGTGGTGTGTGTGTGTCTACGTGGATGTTATAGGAAGGCCCTGTTATAGAGGGGCCCAATTATACTGGGGCCCCGTTATAATGAGGCCCCGTTATAGAGAGGCCCCGTTATACTGAGGCCCCGCCTAGTGAGGCCCCGTTACAGAGGGGCCCCATTATACTGAGGCCCGGCTATATAGGGGCCCGGTTATACTGAGGCCCTGTTATAGAGGGGCCCCGTTATAGTGAGGACCCGTTATAGTCAGGCCCCGTTATAGAGGGGCCCCATTATACTGAGGCCCGGTTATATAGGAGCCTGGTTATACTGAGGCCCTGTTATAGAGGGGCCCCGTTATACTGAGGCCCCGTTATACTGAGGCCTGGTTATATAGGGGCCCTGTTATAGTGAGGCCCCGTTATAGAGGGGCCCCGTTATACTGAGGCCCCGTTATAGAGGGGCCCCGTTATACTGAGGCCCCGTTATAGAGGGGCCCCGTTGTAGTGATGCCCCGTTATACTGAGGCCCCGTTATAGAGGGGCCCCGTTATACTGAGGCCCCGTTATAGAGGGGCCCCGTTGTAGTGATGCCCCGTTATACTGAGGCCCTGTTATAGAGGGGCCCTGTTATAGAGAGGCTCTGTTATACTGAGGCCCCATTATACTGAGGCCTGGTTATATAGGGGCCCTGTTATAGTGAGGCCCCATTATAGAGGGGCCCCGTTATACTGAGGCCCCGTTATAGTTATTGTTGGTCTACGGCATTAACAGTGAGTGATGATCAACACACACTGTCCTCTTTTAACCCTGCCTTTGCTAAATCCACTATTATTTACTGATCCAAACTAAAACTTGAACGACAACACACGTCCGTTTGACATTGTCTCAAGGTCACCTTTCAGCCACACTGAGCGATGGCGTCCTTGGTGTGTGTTTGTGTGTCATAGGCATGGATTGGCATCTTTCCTTCCACTTGCTGGCAGAGCTCAGCAGTTGGAGGGGGCTGGGCAGGGTGTCTGGAGAATGATAAAGTAGTCCCCCCCCCCCCAGGTCAGCATGTTCATTACCTCTCCTTACTGAGGAGTCCTTCTCCATGAAGTGGTGCTCCATGTCCCAAGGTCTCAGGGAGGAACACATGGAGCATGTGACCTGATTTCACAACCTCCTAGAGGCTCTGCCCGTATGCTGTGCCCATGCTCAGCTGCTTCATAGCGTTAGCTCATTCTATGTAGCGGTACGCATACACGATGGAATACACGTTCAGAATACAACCAATGGGAAGATTTCGCTGTGTTGTGTTTATAAAGTGAAGTCGCCACATGAAAACAAACAAATCCGGGGGTTGGAGGAGTGTGGCAGCTTTGTTCCAAAGGAGGCGTCGGAGATCTCCTCATCGTGAGGAGAGGGAGGAGGAGGTGGGGACAGCAGGCGTGTGGAGGCAGGAGATGACAGATGCTTCTGTCAGCGTTCCAACACTCTCCGCTTTGTGGGACCAGCGCAGATGCACCTCTTCCTCCTCCTCCTCCTCCTCTTCCCCCTCCCCCTCTTCCCCCTCCCCCTCCTCCCCTCCTTCTCCAGGCCTCCCTTTAGCTGTCCTGCCTCCTCTCTCCGACAGGCTGTGATGTGGAGAACAGGAGCAGACCAGTCCTCCCTGCGGTGTGACCCGGCTGCTGTGGGTCATCAGAGGAGAGTGGGGGGGGGGAGGAGGAGTAGCCGGGCCCTGGAACCAGTTT
>JAOPJJ010000102.1:6435010-6446349 GCA_027122795.1 Enchelyopus cimbrius | reverse complement strand
CACACCCACACCCACACCCACACCCACACCCACACAAAACGAGAACAAAACCACCCAGATCACTGGCTATGGCCGACTGTGTATTTTGTGGACTACGTGCAGTACAGATAATATACCTTTATAATGCATTACATGGGGCAAAGTTCAAATGAAAGATAGATATGAAGTGACATCACAGAGAATTTTCAATTCTAAGAAATAATAGACTATGAATGATGATATTGTGTTAGACAGATACATACTTTCAAGTCGGTGTGCATCTTGAAGAGGGTCTGGTTGAATACTAAACGTTTAGAAATGCTGTCTATCTGGTTGGTGGGCCTGGAGCAGAGATCCCGCTGGCCATGCAGCATTGCTTACAGGAAAACTAGAGAAGGGAATTACCTCCATAGTGTATATCAGTGTCACTGATGGAACATGACTGGAATAAGGTATTCACCCAGTCGGTCATTGCTGTCACCGGGGATTCATTTAACCGATCTGATGCCCACTTTGCTCACACATAATAACCATGGCTGTCGAGTCCTCTCTGCAAAGGTTAATATTCAGAGTGAATTCAGATACATGTCCTGGTGGAGCAGGTACGGCATTGAACACCTGCAGGTACGCCCTGTACATGGGGATGAACCCATCAGCAACAGCCCACCCTCTGAGGACTAACACATGACTAATGACTGAGCAGGGCTAACTGTCCAACACCTGGATGTTTGTAAGGTATATGACACATCTGCTTAGCAACACAACCTCCTCTGGGTGTGGGCAGATCGTGGAGCCTGAAAATCATGACAGATGTGTTGAGTGGTGCTGATGCAACATCAGTAGTTTATTGTATGTCAAGTCCAACACATTCAAAATGGAGGAAAAACAACCTAGAAACCAAACACAGTCTCCACCTGCAACAGTTCATCTATGAGCAACGAGTATAAGGTAAGGATGGCAGCCAACTGTTCAGCACACCTGCTTAAGTCAATAACTTAACTGTACTTCAATTTACTAAATAAAAGGATATAAATATCTGATCTACTGCATTTAATCACAGGGTGGGGGAACATGTTACAGTATCTCAATTGGTGGGCGAGGGGCTGTTCAATGTAAACCGCCAGAAATGAACCATGGGTAAAGATGTTTGGCAATATTTTAGGAGCACTTGTGCACTTTATTTAAAATAATGCATGAGGCTTCTCCCTCCTCAGACGGATTGTGAAGATATGATTTGTTATTCAGGAGGGGTGGAAGTCAGTGAGAAATTATCAAAAGCAACAAGTACAATGTTCTGCACTTCAGGATTAAGGATTAGGATTATTGCCTATGTGCCTTTAAATGATCAATCTTGAGCTCAACCCAAACCACCCAATACACAAACAGGTATGCGAGCCCAATGAAGTGACTTGAGTGAAAAAACCCTGAATGGTTTCAATACTGACCAGTGCCATACATCCATAGAAGAGCTTCTGAAGACCCCATGAAGATGCTACATCAATGTCACTTCCTGTTTCAGTGCAGACCAACAAATAAGAAACTTATAGTTCTCTTTTCCTTCCCAGCGTTGACATCCCCAACGTGTTTGGAAAAAAAAAAAAACAGGAAAACGGAACGGGACTGGGAATAGAAGGGAGAAGGTTCAGGGTCAGGATGAAGAACCGGGGATGTTCTGTGGGGCCACCCGTAAGACGTGGACGGTACAAACACCGGATGGACCGAGAGGAGGGCTTAGAGACCAGGGTATGACTGTTTTAGCTGCAGATACTTGGAACTGAAAGGGGCTCTAGCCATCTTGGCTATGGCCAAATGGCTACAAAGTGACTGCCATTTGATGGCACGCCTTTCAGTTAACAGTACAAATCCTGGTTTGTAAGCACAGGCTGGAAAGGGAATGGAGCAACGTGAAAAAGTGGGCGTTGAGCATTGTCCGTGGTAATTAATGTACCTTTGTTTCCTCCATCCAAACCGAAGCGCTTTAAAAACTCACTCGCAACCATGTTGAAAAACCACCCTCCAGGTACCGAAGGTCTTCAAACCCAGGGCAGACAACAGTATAAACACATGTACAAAACTCACAGCAGATAACCTTAGGTAGTACAATAGTAGGAAAACAATGAAATGAGCACCTAGAAAGAGAAAACAAACAACTTAAATGTTGGCTGAATACTGCAAGACTGTTCCCACAGGCAGTCATTGGAGAGCAGCGGCCCCTCGCCTCAAGGGAGGGAAACCCCTGCTCCGCCAAGACCGGAAATGAACGGAGAAATGTAGTATGAACTAGAAGGCACGGTCATGCGGCTAACGAGTCGAAAGATAACTGAAAAGCTGAATACCCCAAAAAAATACAGTGAATGATAGATTTTTTGCTGTACATTTATTTTCTGCAGGTGAGAAGGAAGAAGGGAGGGGGCCGTCGATGCCCTCGCCAGGTCCCGCTGCAGTCTGGCTGGTCGGAAAAACGTGGAGAAAAGCGTAAAAACCCAATAAAACAAATTGATGAGGGACACGGCCCCCTCGGCAGGTCGTCTATAGTTCCACGTTTGTCTTCAACCCTCAGCCACCCCGTCCGTCCCAACCTCTCCTCCACTAGCCCCCCCCCCCCACCCCCCGAGATCATTTGGTGAAAGTCCAGGATTTTTAGGCTTTTTATTCAATTTATAAATGAGAAAAATATTATCTGTAGCAAGCATGTGTGCTCCTCCAGTGGAAGGTGAGGCATAGTTCTGGTCTGAAGGTGTGTAAAGTACGTTACGAGAAGACCGCCCACCACTGAGGCCTTGTCCGTAGAGGTTTCCATCGAGACAAAGAAAAAAAAAAGAAAACGTGTCTTCAGCTGCGTTCCAGGCATGGATATCAATGTGATCGGACCAAAAAGTACCCATTAGTGCATATGGAGTGCAATAATGCAATTTTGAAGCAGTGTTCGTTTAAAAAGGGGAAAAAATATATATTATTAAAAAACAAAACAAAACAATGCTCCCTTCCCAGCTCAAACAAATTCTCCGACAATAATTGGTAGAGAACTATATAAAATGTGCAACAGAGGGTTTCGTGAAGTGGCGCCCCGGTAAATTAAGGCTTATAATCTCTTCTCCAAATGATGGGCTGGACTCGCGCACGTACAAGTCTATCAGTCCCTCCTAAAGTGGCAGATTAGTCCTGGTTGGTTTGCCTTGTTCACAAATTTTACAAATTAACCTTTGTGAATTCTTGAGATACCAGAGAAGGATGCTCCGCTCACAGCAAGTAAGCCAAATAAATCGTAAGCATTTGTTTTTTTTTGTTTGGTCTGTTTCACACAAAAAAGAAGAAACTGTTCACAGGCTGTGTCACATTCCAAAGCCAAAAGAAGGAAAAATAAAAAACTCCAAAAACAAATATACATGTTTATACATGTGGACTTTTGTTAACCGACAGTTGAGGATGAAAAATGCGGTACTTCTTCCAAACTCAGGGGGGCGCCGTTTTAGCGGCGCTGTGCCGTGAAGCGCCCCTCCCCCGGACCCCCCGCCCCTCTTCCGGATCCCATGCCAGGCTTGGGGGCCATGCCGCCCCTGGACGGCGGGCCCCTGCCGTCGCGGTCACGCATCATGCCGCCGCCCCCCACCGGGCCCCGCGGCCCCCCGGGGCCCCCGCGCTCGCTGCGCCTCATGTCCCGGCGGTCGTCTCCCGTGCGGGTCTCTCGCTCGCGCACGGCCCGCGTCTTCTTCTCCTCCACGTTCAGACGCACCTCCCCGCGGAACATGATTGGCTGCGGGAGAAGGGAACAACGCCATCAGGCTATGCCCATTGGGTGAAGGAGCCCTGGCCCTGGTCCCAGACCACGGCCTATCTACTCCCTGGCTGGTGGCCTGATTAACTGGGTCAGGGAGCAGTCTAAAGACCTACTGGACTGGTGTTTTATGAGACTAACTCAAACAAATCTGAGTTTGTTTGGTTGTTTTACCGTTACATTTTGCAAGAAAGCCTTCAGAATTGTACATGTGCATTATTTGAGCGACAATCAGTTGGTACTCGTGTAGCCCCACACCCTTCTCCATTTCATGTCCGCCAACTAAACTCGCCGCTGTGCCAAACCACTCCTAGTCCTGAACATGCCCACCACCACCACCACAGATCAGGAAACATCTCTTCATGCCACGTGTACCTTGGCCCCCAGAATTCTCTGCACAGGCTCCGAGTCATCAAAGACCACAAATCCAAAGTTGGGCAGCTTCCCTCCGACTCCCTTGGTGTTGATCCTGAGCTCCACAACGTTCCCATAAGCTGCAAGCAGGGGACACAAAAATAAAGCCAGTCTATGTCAGCGAACATTATCAACAAAAAGAAAAGTGCATTAAGACCTGTTCATCCGCAGCAGGTACCTTGGAGACTTGAGATACATTGAATGAGGGAGCAGGTAGGGGGTAAATGGACTATTTATATAGCGCTTTCCTTTGAGCACGACGTACTCAAAGCGCTTTACAATGAATACCTCACATTCACCCATACATACACCAACGGTCTGCAACAGGTAGGGGTTAGGTGTCTTGTTCAGGGAACACTCAGCTAGGAGGAGCTGGGGGTTCGAACTGCCAACTTTCCGGTTACTGAACAAGCCGCTCTACCCCCTGAGCTACTGCTGCCCCCAAGGCAAGGTACGGGCATTGGCTCTATGCCTAGAGGTTGTGGTTTGACTGTGAACGCTGGGACACAACACCCTCCCTGCACTGGCGGCACGGCTCAACATACTCATGAAGAAGTCCTTGAGCTCGCTCTCGTCGATGTCGTGAGGAAGGTTGCCCACAAACAGCTGATGGGTGTCTGGGAAGCGGACCGTCCGTCTGGTGTCCATCTCACTGCTCTCCGAGTCCCCCCTGCCTGCCAGGGGACAGAAACACAAACGTTACATGCTGGTTGGCTTTTTACAGCTCGCAAATGCTTCCTATGCCATCACGGCCCAAAATGTTAACAACAACAACAAAAACACAAACTCTGCTCCCATGCATAGCCAACCTTAAATCACCAGTAGAAAAGAGAAAGACTTTACCTTTGCTGACAAAACTCAAGTGCGGTTTCCCGGTCTGCGTCTCTGGTGCACCATCTACCAAGAGCAGAAAGGTGGACATGGTGAGCACGGGACAGCCAGGACCATGGTACATCTCTACTCTTCATTCCAGAGCTCGGGACCTACCGGGCCTGGGACCTCGCGGGGGGAAGGCGGGCCGGTCTCGTGTGCGCTGGTCTCTGGGTCGAAGGGGGGCCGTCTGGGTCTCTGGCTTGACCTCCACTCTGGGCTGTGATGGGCGGAGCCAGATGATGCATCACAAACCGTTCCACAACTAAAACGCAAGTATCTAAACGTCAAGTCCATCTAACCAAGCGTACGCCAGTTACCCTGAGACTAGGTCTTATTATTTTACCTGTGAGTTGGGGACTTTGACCACGTGAGGGGGGATTCCAGATGAGGGCACCGTGCCACTAGGGGGCAGGTTTTTACTTGTCACTGAAGCCCAGGAAAACGTCTGTCAGGGGAACACGATAACACACAGCATCCGGAGTGAGCAGGGTTCAAGGACTCAAACATCACGGCTCACGGGAGGGTGGCCTCCAGCAACACGCGTCTCCCTCACTAGGGATGTCCCGATCCGATATTTGGATCGGATCGGCCGCCGATATTAGCAAAAAATGCATATCAATATCGGATCGGCCTGCACGGGAAAATCCCGATCCGGACAATCCAGTTTTTCCACCGAAATCCTGTTTCTACTCAGGTTTACTGTGTGTTTTGCTTTAGTTTTTAATACAGTTTGCAATATTTGCACTGATGGCTTTTTAAGCCTTGGTTTACACTCTTGTTGTTCAAGAGCAGAGCACTGATGCCAATTCAGTTTGTGTGGTTAAGTGACTATTTATTATTTTGTCTATTTTTTGTTTATTTAACCCTGTTAAGAACAGGGCAGCTTCTCATTACCAACCATTGTGGATTATTCAAACTAACCTAATTAAGTTGGCTAGCCTAGATGTTCTTAAGAGTAAAACCCTTTTCAACATGAATCTGACAACCAAATAAGTAAATATCTTTCATACATGCTGGGCCGGTATCGGTATCGTCCGATACTAAAAGCTACAATATCGGTATCGGATCGGAAGTGAAAAAAGCTGGATCGGGACATCCCTATTCCTCACCTTTGGGGGCTCCTTGCCGTTGGTCGGGGAGTCGGCGGGCGCAGGTGAAGGGGCCTTCTCCTCCATCTCCTCCGGAACCTTCTCCTCTTCCTGCTTCCCCTCCTCCAGCTTGGGCTCTGGCGCGGGCTCAGGCTCCTGCTCTGCTGCCGGTTCCTCCATGGGTTCCTCCACTCCGTTACTGAGGGAGAAGACCATACAGATATCAACCCAGGGTGCAGGACAAATCTACACACCACGGCACGTTCATCTGCCCATGTTCTCTTCATGGATTGACATCCATTTTTATTTCTTCAACAACAACAACAACGCCATCCAAAATATGAGGATGGTTATCATGTATACACAAGAAGGGCAAAACATAAGCTAAAGGGCATTTGTAGCTGCGCTGAAGAGTTTGCCCAGGAGCATCTCTCCACCATGTGACCTACGTGACAGGATGAGCCTCGTAGTAGCTGGCGCTGCCGGGGCTGTCTTCCAGCGGCTCGGGGGAGGCCTGGATCTGCTCGGGCTCCTCCTCCACTTCCTCCTCAGATTCTGCAAGGGAGAAACCCGGTGACATCAGCGCAGGAGCCAACCATACCTTCTGTACCTTCTCCAGCGGCGTTTCTTTGTTTGGACACTGGGTCTGAAGCGCCTGTGCTGCCCTATAGGAGGACGGTCTCAGCACACGGGGAACAGAGTGTAGGAGAAGTGAAACCGTACCCTCATCGAGCTCAGCTTCAGAATCCCCAAACACCTCATCCTCGTAACGGAAGATGTCGTTGTGGACGTAGAATTTGTTTGCCACAGAACCCTGGCAAGGGAGGGAAAAAACAATGAATACAGAAGCATTCCATCTCCAGCACGGGATACTGCACCTAAAGGCTTTTGCTAAACCAAGCTGAGGTTTGTGTTCACCATTCTCACCGTTCTGTGAGAAACGTTCACATTCAAATGTGGTCGCCAAAAGGGGCAATAAATGGTGTTACGTCTTCCTAAAATAATTTGCCGCTTTGGAGATCCATATTTCATATTTCACATTTCCAAGCCCAGCGCTTTTCTTGCATAGGGTTCAACGTGCCCCAGCCGGACCGGGGAACAGAGAATACTCACTTCTGGCGCCAGCACAAACGTCTGCATGAACTTCCTCATAGGCTGGCCACTGTTGGACAGCTCCCCCAGCACCTGAACCACCACGCCGTCACTCATGGTGGCGTGCGCGTCCACGTGCCGGATCTTTGTGTGGCACTCGCTGAACTGCAGCGACATAACTTTCTTGTGGATCTCCTGGCGGAGAAGGAAAATAGGAGCGCGTTAGACTGGCCCTACAGGTGCCTGCCATCAGTGTTTGTGGGTCAGGTCAAGGAAATTGTTTAGGATAAGGAAATAATGCAGATGTATTCCCATGGCTGGGATTCTGTCCACTCTGATACATCCATGGGCATCAAATGAATATGAAAAATATTATTAGATTAACAAATGTTAACTATGCAAACCAAATTAAGTGCGTGTGTGTGTGTTAAAAAGAAGAATGTGAAAGCCATAACCACTCTCCCCTTTTGCCACAGCACCCATCTCACTACAGAAAGCGGAAGCGATCATGAAGAACGCCTTGGTGCCTCATTTTGACAACACACACCGCTCGCATACGGAGCCTGCCACAGATCACTGCCCATGCATGTACACGCGTGTGCGCAAGACCCTTCTTGGTCGTTACCATTTCCAGAGAAACTGAAAGTCACATACCGCCTGCCCGTACACCGCCTCAGCCAGCTTCCCATTCTGGTCCAGCCCACCGTGAACATAAGAAGAATTCCTGCCGTAGAACCTGAAAAAAGACATTTTTATTTCAGTCAGCAGTACTCACACAAGCAACAACAATGGCTTTGATTTAGTGGGGGTGCTTGTAGTAGACAGGGTGTTTACCTGTGAAGGAAGTCTGGAGCCTTGTTTAAGAGTGTGTAATACTGCCTGACAAACTCCCGCCCGACAAGCAGGGGACTTGGCTTCTCCATCACCATTTCTTTGGTAAACAATATTATGTGCTGAAAAATTTGCAACATCGAACAAGATGTTAAGATGCGGTTAAGAAACAACATTTGACCAATTGTTTCAATAAAAATGGTATCATGGTTTCCGTTTCACTTTTGGCTCTCTTGCAGGCATATTGCAAGCACTGCGTGGATTTCCCGACTTTCCGAATGCAGTACTACGATGTCACATTGCCCCGCAACCATGTTATAACAATAACCCGTCCTCAAAGTCCAACGCGGATGCCCATCATCCAAGGTCGTTTATTGGCAATGGAATACAACCTTTTCTGGTATCCATTTGCACAACGTTTTCCTGTCATTGGTTTCATCTCAAGTTCAATTCTGCATTGAATAGATAGCCGGCAGCCCGGCTAGAAAGCCTGCAGTTAATACACGTTCAACTGCGCCATCGGATTTGCCCACTAGTATAATACATTAGTACAAGTGAAGTAGGCCGGATACTAGATCGCATGTCAGATCAAATGTACTGCAAGTCTAAGTACTATGGACTAAAGTCGCGCTATAAGACGGGGGGGGGGGGGGGGGACAAAATAGACACATAGCAATGTGGGTGAATGGAATAGGCTCATTGTCTAGTGATGGATATTGCGGTGGGCCTAAATAGCGTTGACAACATTAGTCCTTGCTTGCCAATGCTAGGGAAATCTAACGACAGTACATGGATGCGTGCCGACTTAAAAAAACCAACCACGAAATCGGGCCTTGGCAACGTGTTGTTATTAACAGACCATCACAATGCCGACACCCAACCGGTATCGCAAGGAAAGCTAGCAATGTTGACAGTCTGCTAAACAACCCGGCAGGCTGTAGCCTCGCGGGCGTTCTCGCCTGGAAGGGGTGCTGCAAATAAGCGTTCATTCGAGAGAGGGCGGGACTTGGAGTAAGGGGTTTGATTTAGCAGTAGAGCGCGAGACTTCCGGGAGAGTGGTTTCTGTTTGTTTGCGTTACATGTTCCACATATTGATTTAGCAAATTACAATGTATTCATAATCCCGTGTCCTTGTGTTGTTTTAATAAACGTAGTCATGTTGTTGTTCTTCGTACTCCTGGGACGGCTAACTCGCTTGCGCAGCTAAACAGAGGTGAGAGACCGGAAACCATTCGGTGAACCCGGGATAACGATGCAATGCATGACCATCGCCTAGCCGGGGATGAGCGTACATGCTACTAAAGCTAGTTAGCCCCGGCTAACTTGTGGCGTCGTTTTTTTTTCAGTCACATGGACACCTGATTTAAGACCAACAAAGCAAATAAACAGAATGACTCTGTAACCGAGGAAAACTGCCGCCTAAACCACAAGTTGGCACAGAGGGACTTGCTTCGGTCAAATCAGTTGGATGTGGAAAGTATCACCGAGCCAACACCAGGCCACCATTAGCCAGTGGAGCTAGCTCATCATCTCCACTTTGTGTTTAAACAACGTAGTGATCACCGTCAGGATGCACTAGTTACCTCGTATGAAGGTACACACGCTTCATGATTCGGATACAATGCTAACTACCAATATTTTAGAGTGACAAATCTTCGTACCAACCAACCCAATCTTATAACATCAAGCAAGCAAATGGAGCTAACTCCAAATGAACAAAGGAACCCAAGAAACCAAAAGTATTTGAATGTTAATGATCTGCCCGTCCCCCGTTTCTGTGATTGGGGAGCAGGTGAAGGGACCCCACTAGGCAACACACATAACCCTATCGACTGTCCATGACTCCTTCGAGTAGTAACGCAGACAAAGCAGGAGCCTAGGATCTATTTAGCTTGACATCACTACTACACATATCAATAGTTGAACTCACCTTCTGAAAGACCTATCCTAGTAGACAGAATGGTGTATAATAAATATGTACGAATTAGAAACGTAGTCGTCACTAACTGCCCTGAAATACAAAGTATCCCAGATGATGGTTTTGTTATTCCCCGCACCAGCAGGACTGTGATCTTTACTCTATCAGAGATTTCACATTTAAAGTCATAGGTTGAATTTATTGTTTTACCCCTGCAGTCTGGGGCGGGAAGCCCCGTCACACCGGCTCAGCCAATGGGCTGTTTACACTGGACCACATCGAAGATGACGGGAATGTTTTCCCGCGCGTCGCACGCACACAGTTCCTGCGACTCACCAACACGTCACACTGATATACGAAATATTATGGAAGCCCAATCCCGCCGGTAAAAAAAAAAATCCCCATTGTAAGTCATAAATAATTAAATAAAAAGTCATACGACTTTTTATCTCATTATTTCGACTTTTTATCTAAATGACACTGGGAACACATTTTTATTGGCAGCATCTGCTCTCACATACTCCGTATGCACGTTCTTGCTTTATAATCAATACATAATTTTAAGCAATAATGCATTTTACTTACTGATTAATAGGAACCTGTTGTGCCCATAACGTACCTGATGTGTTTATGTGCATTTTCCATGCAACGGTAAATTGGTATTTCATTCGCACGTGGATAGTCCCAGATCTGTAATCCTTGACAATGCATCATTAAATTGACAGTTAGACAACCTTTCAAAGAAATCTGAAATAGATGTGTTATCATTTGCTGGAACACTAAATATGATGTGTTCCTTCCAGCGAGGGCCTATTGTTGTGACATGAAGCATTTTAGAATAGAACAATGGTAGAATACAATTACAAAGTATTTCAAGTACAATTACATAGCTGTGCTTAGGCCTTCTGTTTTGATTGTTTAGTGAGTTTGACGGTTTGAAAACATATTTGTGCTTTGTTTCCAGCCCAGCTTTTAACAGAATAATAATGCACAAAAATAATAAAAACGCAAGCATAGTCCTTGAGCACCACCCAGTAGTCAAATGAGGAAATATAGCATCCGTGCAGACGGCTATATTGTTTATACAAACACTACTACTACTACTACTACTACGACTACTACTACTACTACTACTAATACTAACCCTAATACTACATACACAACCCTACACAACGAACTTCTAATAACAATAATAATACAACGTTATTATCCTACTAAATATAGGCTACTTCCCTCGGGATATATAGAGGATCATCCATCCATCCATCCATCCATCCATCCATCCATCCATCCGTCCGTCCATCCGTCCATCCGTCCATCCATCCATCCATCCATCCATCCATCCATCCATCCATCCATCCATCCATCC